>WOVY01004733.1:0-11895 GCA_013436015.1 Rhipicephalus annulatus
TAGTTTCCTGGTTGTAATGAGGATTTAACTAGCGTCTGATTAAAAGTGTATACATGACTACGCGTTCCTAGAGACATGCCAAGATGCAGAATACGTAGAGGGGGCGGTCCACCGTGGTGGAGCGGCGGCGGTTATGATGCTCGGCTGCTAAACCGAAGGTCGTGGGTGCGAGACCCGCCGCGGCGGTCGCATCATTTTGATGGAGGCGAAACGGTAGAGGCCCTGCCAGAGCGCGTTAAAAACGAAACACGGACGTTCCAAATTGTCGCAGCCCTCCACTACGGCATCACTCGTAATCATATCACAGTTTTGGGACGACAATTAAACCCCCGATCTTCACATTGAGAAGAGGCCGCACGGTCCATGATGGCGATAGTTTTCTGTCCCTCCGCAAGCACTAACGGTAATGGAGAGCGACCGTTACATCGTTTAAAGGAATTGCCACGACCAAGCTCGAATCATTTCGGCGAGAAGACAGTCGGAAGTCACGCGATGATGCAATGAACGAATGATCCGTTCGTTCACTTGAACTTGGCGTGACTTTCGATCGTTTGTTCGTGCCGTTAAAAAAAAGGAACGTTTCACTGTCGTGAAGCGGCTGGCGTTCTCTTCGTTCTCGTATCGTCAACCGTCATCTAACTCTATCTTTGCTTCGCGCCCAGAACACGTGCGCCCCTTTCCTCGGCGCGGGATAGAAGAAACCCGGTGGGCAAGATCACGATTACAAAGGGACCGAGAGAGACAAAGAAATACAGACAAAAAATTTCGGCAGATCCCAGTACCATGGGAATCGATGTCAGCGATGCGTTGAATGGAAGGTGACTGTGGCGTCCCTTTTTTTTTTGTCGAGCGAAGCTGTAACGAGACGGCTCTAACGATAATTACGAATTTCGCGCGCGCAGATATACGTTGAACAGTCGCGTGTTTTAAACAACACGTTGTTTACACTTGCGTAGCGATGCTAGCAGCAACACGGCTATTACCAACACCAAAAGCGGTTAGCTAGTATAAGCGCTTGACCTTGCGATGATGGTTTACCTGGCCATTGCTGCTTATACCAACTACAATAAATGGCGCTTCAGTGTAAAATTAAAGTTAACCCGACATGACGCCTGTATCACTTATTGTACGTGCAATGTTTATAAAATTACATAGTCAGCACTGCAACCACAATCACAGTTCCAACATCAGCATACGCCTCCATATATTGTTGTTTTTTTCCCAAAGGAGTTTGGAGGTCTGGCATGGCTCGGTGGTAGAACACTTGATGGCCACGCAGAATTCTCGGGTTCGATTTCTGCTGGTACCCTCATATTTATTCTTTGCATTCGTCGGGTCAACGCCATCGATCTCATTTTTTTTAGACACTCTCGCATTTAAATACTATCGTCTGTTCTCTCAGTTCCTGAATAGATATTAGCCCCGAGAAGTTGGAGTGGCGCCACCTGGTGGGAGGGCTTGCATGACGTCACGACACAGACTCTTCGAATATTGCTATGACACTATACATAACATGCTCGCTTCTCGAAAGCCGTTGCGCTTGCAGCGTTCACTTTTGCTCGTCTCACGCTTAAAATAGTTGACGGAAGCAGCATCGTGATATTCCTGCTAAAACAATGAAAAACTGATAGAGAGCGAGAGAGAGAGAGAGAGAGGGAAAACATTTATTGAAAGAAGCTTGTGAGTGAAGGTGGGAGGGGTCCCTTAGTCCAGGAACCCTCTGGCTTGGACAGCCCGCCGAGCTCGAGCGACGAGTTGACACGCGCAATCAGGTCCGGCTGAGAGATCGCAGCCTCCCACGCTTCACTGAGGAGGTCTTGGTCCTCATCTGGTGCTGCTGGCTCGTAGTCTTGGGACGCTTACTTTGCACTGGCAGGAGGAGGTGCGCCAGAGTGTCTGCCACATTGCAGTGAGGGCAGATGTAGCGGTGCAACGTTGGCCTCATATGGTGCAATAGTACGCCGTGGGTGAACGTGTTGCTTTGAAGACGCCTATATAGGCAGTCCCTTCGTCTCTTGTGAGTGTCGGATGTGGCGGAGGGTATAACCTGCGTTCGAGCCCGATAATGTGCAAGTAATTCATGGTACGTTGTAGGTTATGGCTTCTCTTGCCTTAGATCTTGTCGTTGAGTGGGATGTGCCTCGGATCTCGTATGAGAATGCCCGTTTGACGCATTCACGGGCTGCGGTGTGTGCCGCTTCATTTCCCTCGAGACTTTCATGACCCGGAATCCACACGATGCAATGTGTAGGGAACGAGGATTGTCTATGGGCTTTAGTAGCCTAATCGCCACCGTGGAGACCCTGCCTTTCCAGGTAGTTCCGTGCCGCTGTTTGTGAGTCGGTAAAGACCATGATGGGATCCTCACTCGTTTGGGTGGCGAGTGCTAGAGCAGCCTCTTCAGCTGTTTCCGCACGTTTGGCGAGGAATAGCCACCGATCCAGTACCGCGCCCTTGTAATCTGCGCACGGTAATAGCGAAGGCATTACGTGCTGGATATTTGGCTGCGTCCACGTATCGCGCCTGCGGGTCATTGCCATGCTTTTTTCGGATCATGTTAACCCCTCGCGAGCCGCCTTCTCGGTGATGTTGAGGATGCATGTTCCGAGGGATCTGCTGAATTTCAAGGCTTTCTCTGAAAAAACTGAACTTTTTTTTTCAGTAGAATCCCCAACAGTGCCTGCGCTCCAACCTACACGCTTTGATGAGGCTCGTTTTGGTGTCCCACTGCTTATTTCGAAGATGGGTTCGATTCTCGGCTACGGTAGATGCACTCCGACGGGGGTGAACAGCAAGATAATACATGTGCAGCAGGTTAAAAAATGCGAGGGTGACCACAATTACTCTACAGCATGCCTCGCAATCATGCCGCTCTTCTATAACGTATACGACAGCGTACTTGCTTTTCAGGTTGCGTAGTTCACGGGCAATTCCTTTAAAAAGATGTGAGTGCTTCGCCTCCACAATCGGTATTTGTATCGGACGCGTCGGGGTAGCCTCCTGACAGCGTTTATTTTTTTCCCTGTGGGAGCGTGCTTATGTTAGTATCGAGCGTCACAAAATATCTCGAATGCACTCGCCCGAGAATACCACCGCAGCTGTTGCGTTAGATTTATTGTGTGTAGTTGCGGCACATTTCATCACGTTATGTCGCTTCATGTTTTTTCCGAATAATTTTGGCGCACTGTTTTACTAGAAAAACAAGTTCAGGTTACTTTCAGAAACGGCTACTGATTTCACATAGTGTCTACGTACAACATCTTAGCAACTGTGCTGTCAGGCTTGTAAGTACCAGTTTAGATAGCCACCTGACGAATAAATTTTTCCCACGGTTGATTACCCAAGAACAGCATCAATCTGCATATGAACATGACGTGCGAGACCTATCGTTGCTTCACCGAGGCAAAGGGCGGTTCATTATCACGTGCGCCACGAAGCGGCGTGCGCCATCAAAATAGTTCATTTCGACTTTTTGGCACTTGTTTTACGAACTATTACCACTTATGACGTGATAGTAGATCCAGTCAGGCTGTTCGCGTAAATCAGGGTATGCGACTATACGTAACCCTGACAACTGTTGAGAAGAAATCTGTACATGAGATCCGAGTATACCAACGTTTCAGAATTCCAGGAACCATTCTGCGGTTTGCAGCGTTACTTTTTTTTTATGACTATTATAAGTGATTGCGTATGACAGACAGCTCCATCTAAACTATCCTGCATTCAAAAGCGGGATTATGTTTAATGAGCTACACTATTTGCAGAGGCAGACATAGCTTGCACGGTATATCGCACTGCTGTGAGTAAACTGAAAACGTCCTAATTTCATTTGTAATAATTCGACACAAATGTTGCATCGCGTAAGTCTATGCAAAGTTGTCATGAAGTGAGACCCATTTAGGACGAATATTTCTTATCATTCATTTCGGCGAGTACGTGCATGGAGAACAACTAATGTCGCGCTGTTCTGCAACTTCATTTTCAAAGAGGATGCATACTTTCTGCAGCTGAGTTAACTTGTAACAGCAATAAGTACATTTACATTGTACCTTTAGTAATCTACTTCTCGAAATTGAGAAGAAATCACCACCGTATCGCTGAAGAGCGGGTACACGGCGTGCTCGGAAAAAAGCGACCGTCAGCGGCGGAGCAGGCGAGTCCGTGCCGTGACGTCACTTGGCCGCGACTGCAGCGTCGCTAGTGTTCGTTGTCGGGGCTAATAAACTGTCTGTCACCTGTGGCGCATGCTTGCATAGCCTGGTCCGGTCACACGTGTCTGGACGAAAGGGTTTGACGACGTACGCGACAGGATCTTCACGTTATTCCCGTCACGACCAGCCAGACATATTCGTCAGACCTCTCATAGTATCCTTTGTCTACCCCGAGTAAAAGAGGAGGTCACGAAAGCCCTCGTTACTCGGAACGTCACATGTTCCGTTCCTCCCGACGGCACGTTGTCTTATCGCCCATTTTAATTTCTTCGCATCACAATTACACTACAATACACTTGCAACAGCACAACTAACGACTCCTACACCTTCCCTGGCTTTATTATCGGCCGGTTTTCATTAACGCTGCCCATTTGGCTTACGTGGCCCACTCGAGTAGCGCAAAACGAAGAAGGCGAGCGCGATCATGCGCTTGCCTTCTGCAAGCGCATGAGAGACGTGCAGAGCCAAGAACGATAACTCACGAGACCGACGGGGCCGCTGGCACTCTTGGCATGGCGGACCCGGGTGAAGCCAAGCGGGGATTCCATAGACCTGCAAGAGGATAAATTACTGTGAAGCAGTGACATTAAAAAAGGCCAAGAGAGAGAGAGAGAGAGAGAGAAAAGCAAGGCCCTCAGTATTAACTTTTCGCACCGCCCTCCGGCGGCGTGAAAACTGGGAGGTGACACTATCATCAAATGCACTAATACCGAATGAAGACAAGGTAGGTATCGCATGCGACAAGGTAGGTAATGAAGACAAGGTAGGTAACGCATGCGCGTTTCAATGTGTCCGGCGTCCCTCCGTTACGAAAAGAGGAGACGCAGCGTTGTATAGGTAACGCATCGGCGCGGAACGCAGCATGTCGCATTTCGGCGCTGGTTGCCGTCGAGCCGCGCCGACAGACGCTGGTCGCGTCGCTCGCTCTTGGCGTGAGACTACAGAATGCTCACGTTTTCCTAACATAGCGTCGCTGTGCCTAGCGTGCGCGCAAGTTAACTCTACATTGGAGTATACTGGGCCCTTCATGATGCGCTTGCGGCCGTTTGGCTAGCTGCACATATACCAAATTTTTGGGTCGGTCGCTCGCTGGATTCCGTGCCGACCGGTTGTGTGCCCGCGCGCTCCGCGCGCTCGCGACCTTCGGCGTTATCGTAGCTCTGGCCGACTGGGCTGGCCCTACGTCACCTCCTGTCGCATACGGTCCTCGACGACAGTGCAGCTCTGACCTACTGGACCTGCTCTACGCCATCTACAGACGCCGACAACATCTCTCGCAAGTGTACTCCGTCCTCGGACTCCAGTGACCGTGCTTCCATCTTTCCTGTCTCTCCTATCCCCTCAGTTTGTTGTTTGCTTCTTCTTCCTCTTTTCTATACCTTTACTTCTACCCTTTTATCCCTCCTCACCCCCATCCCTTGTGAGCTCTGTGGCGGGTGTCGCTCACTGAAGTAGACAATAACGGGGCTCACTTTTCTCTTCCTTTCTCTATCTTAAGAACCACTCGCATATACCAAATTTGATGCTACGGGACGTCAATGGATGATAAAGTATATGACTGGTTCAAACATGATAATCCTTACAAGCGTTCCATGCAAGAACATGACAACATACCACGCTCATAACGTGCTCGCGGCCGTTTCGCTAGCTTTACATATACTAAATTTGGTATAACGTGACGTGAATAGATGACGAAGGTAAAGGACACATCCAAACATAATAATCATCACACGTGTGTCATGTACGACATCATTTACTTCAGCCTCGCAACATTGTGCTGATTTCAGAGTGACATATCAACCTTTGTCATTCTTCCTTCGCACATCATCGATTCCCACTGTACGTGGGATCTGCCAATTTTTGACGCGGCGCTGCTCCCTCTCCCTTGAAAAAAAGAGGGCGCTAAGCTACGCGTAACTGTGCGCCCCGAGAGAGGGCGCGTTGACGCGGCGACGCTCTACAGCGAGTACGTGTGAACTAAGCTTGGGTGCTATTCTGAACAATTCCGAATTTCGCCATTAATTGATTCTAATTGGCCAAGTGAGCTGCTGCGACCTCTCTGGTTGGCTGAAAAACGCCCGCAATTACGAAATTCGACAATATTGCAGAATTAGTGTCCAGAATAGCACCCCTTGTAGCATCTGCCTATCTCGCGCCGGCTTGCGCTTCTTATGCTTGTGCAAAGCAAGCATTGCGCGCACGGGCACGAGAAAGTGGGTTGTCCTGGGAGGCTCGGTCGAAGAAGACGTGCGTTGGTCGAAGGCACGCTGTGTGTGGGACTCTCGACCGTATTCACATGGACCCCGTATAATTCGTTGTAGCATTCGCGTCAGCCAGAGGCAGCGGAGGTTGGCGTCGCGAGGTTCACGACGTTACGTTGATGCTAAAACCGCGCATTCTATACCCGCACTCACGCCGCGTCATTTGGAAGCATGCTGGTTTGCTTACTCATGCGAAAATTAAGGCACCTATACAGATGCGCTCAGTATTTGCATTATAGGCAGTATCGCATTCGCATTCTAAGCTTGCTTGAATCCAACTACCCGCGTCAGGAATGGCCGGACAACGTGTGTGGCGGTATAGCCCCGGTCTTGTAGCAGCTCCTCCCCAAATAATCGGGAGTGTGATATAAGGGCTCATGCTGTTTACAGAAAATAGCCTCGTGTTTGTGACGGTCGAGAGCAGTTCCAGATTACACGCATAATTTGAGAATGAAGTTAGCCAGTAAAACTGGCACCACAGTCACTGCTGAAACGAAATACAAATATCTTGTTCCGCAATTTAATGACCCCATTTCACGCAGTCCTCCCTGACCAGTGCTGCCAACTTCTCGGACATTTATCTCAGGGACGGCTCACAGCTCTCCCATAGTAGAGCACCTAGTGCTCTAAATCGTTAACTTCTTTTTCTAAACACTTTAGGGAAATTTTCTTATATCTTTGTGATTTTGGTTGTATAAAGGGAAATGTGTCATCATCTAGGAAAGTCTTCAGCTTCCACGTGAAGCAAGCATATCGACGGAAGAACCTCCCACCCTCAACCTCTTTTCTGTTCCTTCTTCCACCTTTTCTCTTGAAAACCCTACTACACTCACCCAAAGGCACTGTGGCATGCCCAGTTGCGGTTCCGAAGGGTGCAGGGGGGCGGCAGGGGTCTTCTCAGCCCTGAACGCTGTGTAAGCGCCCCCCTCTCCCCCACTTCGTTGCTGTTCATTCTGTACCGTCCGCGTTTGACGTCGACTGCCTGAATTCCGGTTCGAACCAAAGAAAAAAACATTGGCCCGAATCTACATGTTACACTGCAAATGTCGTCGAAAGACGATAGTCTTGCGTCTGGAGAGAGTGAACAAAACATTTATTTGATGTTCTGCTCGAGAAACTCGGTGAATGGTATTCTGCAGGCTGCGTTAGAGTGCCTCAAGCGTGTGGCCGAGGCGAACGAGCACATCTAGGCACGTTAGACACAAGTGCCATCTGGCAGTTATCTTCGAAAACGAAGGCGTGCAGCCCGCGGAGAAAGATGCGCGCCAGTCTCGGAGGTGATAAGGTGTAGAACGCAAAGCGACAGGCAAGTGCCACCTCCGCGACTTCGTAGCAAAGCGTTGGAAACACCTTTTTGAGCATCGCGTTGCACTGTCAGCGCAGCGCGATTATACGCTACATTCTTAAGAGTTACATGTGTGTGCCTCTTCTAGTATAAAGGCAGACATACAAATCACCGAAGCGTTGTTGTGGCGCCTCAGATATGCGCAATAATTGCTTTTTAAGTGACAAACGCACAACTATGAACGTTAAACCTTGAGCAATATTGGAGGGCGCTGTGGATGGGGTTGGCGGTTTGGTGCCGTTTGAGGTAAGGTTAGCGCGGACAAACAGACAAATGTACAGACAGACAGACAGACAGACAGACAGACAGACAGACAGACATACAGACAGACAGACATACAGACAGACAGACAGACAGACCAAAATTTTTTCGTCGAAGGTCCCCAAGAAAGACTATCGTCTTTAAAAAAGTGATCTCTCCCGGGCCCGCTAAGTATAACTTTTCCTTTACACCAAGCTCCCCTTTTCTCGCCTTTCATCCGCGGCGCTATTTCTGTGGTTTTTTTATCGGTTTCCCTTTTTTGCGAACGCTGCCACGTTGATAGTGAACTGCCCCGTGGAGCCATGTGGCTCCGCCAAAGTCACCAAGGTTTCTGTGAAAAGCGCGGCCAGTGCAGCAAGCTGCATGTATGCGGTTATTTGCACAGCTGAAAAAAAAGTTAAAAAATAAATGGACGGTGAAAGACTGCAAGGATATATTTGAAACGAATATATGGCAGTCAACATATTTTTAATAAACATAACTTATCGCAACCATTCAGCAGGTTGCGAGGGATGAACTCTCAACTAACATATTATGCTTTCTTGGTCAAAACTATTTTTCGCAACAAAATTCTGTATCAGATATCATGACAAAGCTTGGGAGTACGTTTTCTAAGACATTGTTTATAGGTTATGTAACCGTGCATCACTTCATGTGGACACGGCGGCACCGCCGTGACAATGTCACCGACTTTCCCGTTCCTTGTGCAGGCTCTAGCTGGGTGCTTTTGGATCATGCAGCACTGCTGAAACTTTCACGGCAAATGGACACTGCCAGCCTGCATCGCCTTCGCTTCTGCCAAACGACGTCCTAGGCGCAATCTTGGATGACACTCTTCTGCGGCGGCTGCCACACGTGGAGTATGGCTACAGCGCATCTTCTTCACGCACCGTGACGTCACCAGCACATCCCGGACCCGCTGGCTTTCATGCTTTAAAAGAGACGCTCACTTCTGCAAGCATCAGTGGACACGGCGGCACTGCTGTGACAATGTCACCGACTTTTCCGTTCCTTGTGCAGGTTGGTGATCGAAAATACTGTTTTCGTAGTGACTACCTGTGCTTAGTGATGTTGCCGTGTCCACATACTCTTCTTTGTTGTTTATCTGAATGTTTTTGCCGTTGCCAGCTTGCTAGTGTCACGTTCGGGTGATGTTGAAGAAAATCCCGAGCCTATCACTGAAGAAAAGCTTAACGAAATAATCAAGACACAAAAGGCGGTCCTGAAGAAGTAACCAAAATGGAAAAAAAACAAGCATTTTGAGGCTTGGGTAGAGGGCAGGCTTTTGAAAATAGAGGAAAGGCTAGAAATTCTGGGCAAAGCCCCACTCAGACTTGCTAGCCTTGAGAAGTTGCCAGTGAAGCCGAAACCTCAATAGCAACTGTTAGTCAAAAAGTTGATGAGTTCGTTACTAAGTCGTGCACCGACAGTAATGCCCTCCTCAAGCGACTTGACGTCGATAACAGCTTCTCGGCGGAATAATGTTTATCATAGGGATAAAAGAAGACATGAATGAAACTGAAGATGTTTTACGTGAGAAGGTTAACGTCGACGTTTTTGATAAACTGCATGCTAAACCTTTAAATTAACTCAGTTGAACGAATTCATCGCTTAGGAGCAAAACAGGGGGGCAAAGATAGGCCCGTTATCCTGAGAGTTTCAGTTTTCAGAGATAAGGCTAGTATCCTACGAAACCGCTTTAAACTGCATGGTAAGGAGGTCAGCATAAACGAAGATTTTTCTAAACGAGTTGTTGAGATACGCAGAAGGCTGTGGGAGTCTAGTGCTGAGGAGAGAAAAACGGGGGCCAAGGTTAAGCTTTGACAAAATGAAAATAAATGATGTGGTGTACGGTTGGAACGGGGATACTAATATGAGGTATATATGTAAGACACCTCCCGAAACAACTGACAGGCGTCGTGATGGCGACTGACGGTGTCAGAGTAGCTTTAACCGGTTAAAGTAAATAAATATTAATGTCAGAAGTATTATTAATAAAATGGCAGATCTTGAGGCTGTGGTACTAGAACACAATCCTGACTTTTTAGTAATGACCGAAACATGGTGAAGAAAGATCTACTGGATGCCGAGGTTACTCCTCCCGGATACAAAATCGTGAGAAGAGACCGTGAAACAAAAGGAGGAGGTGCGGCCATTTTAATTAAAGATAATATATTAGTTAGTGTCTTCCGCATGCTATTGATGTCGAAGCTCTTGGATTAAACCACGCTCAGTAATCGTTCAGTATACATTGGTGCTGTGTTATAGACCTCCGAACTCTCCAGTGAATGCACTTGTAACTTAAGAAGCTTATGGATTCCACCCTGAAGCATGATGACAATATTATCCTTATAGGAGACTTTAATCTTCCTGGAATTATTGGTCGACGCTCACTTCAGAGGGAAGCGAAGGTGACCAGTTGCTAGAGCTCGCTTTCTGCTACGATCTGACTCAGGTCGTCTCATCTTGTACGCGTGTGGGTCCAACCGCTTCTTCAGTGCTTGATTTGATGTTCTATCTGGATCACTGCTCCCGTTTCTTGGTATGTGTGAAATTGAGGACGTTCTTTCTGATCATAAAATGGTTTTATTGTCGTTAGATCTGTATGTCAATGTCATGCACAATGATGAAAAACTTATGATCCCAAATTTTAGAGCCGCAAACGACTTAGCCATACTAGAACATCTGGAGCCGTCATATTATTCATTTCTTGAAATTGTACCGAACATCTCGTTCAACAGAAGAACTGTGGCGGTTTTTTCATTCTACGATAATGCTTCGCATCCAACAATTCATTCGCAAACGTCGTAAAAATGTGAGAAGAAACGAAACCCTTGGATTACGCGCGATATAATACCGCTAAAAGAAAGCTTAAACGCAAGCGAAAGGCATGCTCTGTTAATCCAAGCATTGAAAAAAAGAAGCACGTCCAAGTTTTAAGTAAAGCCCTCCGGCAAAGTGTGAAGACTTCTAAAAATAAGTTTTTATAACTCAACGTTGATAAACAATTTCTGAAAGAATCCCCAGACTATTTTGGAGGTACGCGAATCCTTCGACCAGACCGTGTAGTATGTCTAATCATAGAAGTAGCAAGGATCAGGCAGAGGCGTTTAATTCCTTCTTCTCGTCAGTTTTTACAATCGATTAAGGTACTGTACCCAACATCAGCGATTCCTTAGATATGATTCCTATCCAGGATATAAGCATCACTGAAGAGGGCGTTCTAAACCTCTTGCTTCATATAAATACCAAAAAAAGCCCTGCTCCTGACAATATTCCCTATGAATTTCTTTAGAGATATGCCGAATCGTAATCGAAATTTTTAACATTAATTTTTCAATCATCCGTTAAAAGTGGCTCTTTTCCCAGTGCTTGGAAACGTGCGAAAATCGTGCCCATACACAAAGGCGGTTCCGCATCTCACGCTAGCAACTACCGACCTTTATCGCTTACAAGCACCTGTTCAAAATTATTAGAGCACATTGTATCAAAGCACTTGCTAACCTATCTCGAATGAACATAATTTAATTGTTTCCTGTCAGCATGGTTTTAGGAAAGGGTTATCCACCGTTACTCAGCTTATTGAGCTTGTACATGACTTATCTAGCACAGTTAATACCCGTGGGTCAAACTGACCATAATATTTTTAGACTTCGCAAGGCTTTCGATCAGCTGTCGCATAATAAGCTCTTACTTAAAATCAATAGTACCTTTCAAAATTCTGCCCTCACCCGGTGGTTGAGTTCCTATCTTGCACGCCGAAACAATATGTCCAACTAGGGCACCACCAATCTGGTTTATCGCCTGTGGTATCTGG
>WOVY01004734.1:0-156099 GCA_013436015.1 Rhipicephalus annulatus
AGGTGGTATACAGGGTCCAACATTTTCAGGGCTGTTCTTGAAGCTGACTGATATACTATGCATCCATAGTCTATGCGTGACAGAACCAGGCTTCGAAACAGAGATATGAGACAGTGCCTGTCTGTCCCCCATGACTGATGCGATAAAATCTTTAAAGGTTCATGGTCTTGAGACATTTTAACTTCAGCTGTTTTATGTGCTGGATGAAGGTGAGTTTGGAATCAAAATTACACCGAGGAATTTTTGTTCTTTCGTGACGACTATGTTTTGTCCATTCATTAGTATACAGGGGTCAGGATGCAAACCTCGTCGTCTCGAGAACAGCACACTAGTAGTCTTGTCAGTGTTAAACTTAAAACCATTCTCGTCAGCCCATTTGCAAGTCGGTTTAACACCTAGCTGTATTTGGCGTTCGCATACAGTCAAGTTACACGATTTTGAAACTAATTTGAATGTCGTCCACGTATAGAGAGTACGATATCGCAGGTGGAATAACAGAGCGAAGAGAGTTCATTTTAACTATAAATAGTGTGCAGCTTAATACTCCTCCCTGCGGCACTCCATTTTCTTGAAGAAATGTGCGCGATAACACAGTACCTATTCTTACACGGAACTTCCTTTCCGACAGGTAATCTTTTAAGATGGTAAACAACCTGCCACATATTCCGAAAGACAGTAGATCTTGCAAGATTCCATATCGCCAGACAGTATCATATGCCTTCTCAAGATCGAAGAAAACAGACAAACAGTATTGATTGTGTACAAACGCGTCACGTATATACGACTCGAGGAGGACAAGATTGTCGGTTGTGGATCTAGCTGTACGGAAACCAGACTGGCACGGGTCCAATATGCCATTGTACTCCAAGTAATAGACCAAGCGGCGGTTAATCATTTTTTCAAACACTTTGAGTAGGCAGCTTGTGAGGGCGATAGGCCTGTAACTATTTACCGAAGAGGGATCTTTGCCCTGTTTAAGGATCGGTAGTACTATTGCCTCTTTCCAAGCAGAGGGTATTTTGCCGGTACTGAAAATCTTGTTGTAAAGGGCTAAAAGGCAGTTTAGGGTTTCATCAGGGAGATTTCCGATCATTTCATAAGTAATTGTATCAGAACCAGGAGCAGAACTCCCACAGGAACCAAGGGCGAGCTTCAGTTCATATACTGTTAGTGGTGTATTGTATCCGTCTGATCGAGGCTTGTTCCGGCACAGAGGTACACTTTCAGCTATGCTTTTGTGGCGTAAGAACTTAGTGGTATAGTTTTCTGAGCTTGACATTTTCTCGAAGTGTACGCCAAGAGCGTTTGCTTGTTCTTCTATTGTATCACCGCAGTCATTCACCAAAGGGAAGGGATTTGGGCCTTGTCCTTTGAGTTTATGCACCCTATTATAAACCTTGCTGGCGTCTGTGTAGGAGTTCATTGAGGATATATAGCGTGTCCAGCTTTCCCGTTTGGCTATACGGCGAACACGCCTGCCATTCGCTTTGCAACGTTTAAAGGTTATCAAGTTTTCTGCTGTTGGGTAGCGAGAAAAAAACCCTCCATGCTTTGTTTTGCCGTTTTTTAGCAATTTCACACTCCCGATTCCACCATGGCTTTGCGTTAACCTTATCATTCCTGGACTGCGGTATGCACTTTTTTGCACAAGTAAGAACATATTCCGAAATATAGTTGGCCATCTCTTCTACTTCCAAATGGTCTACCTCTTCGTGGCGTAGTGTACATAGCTCTCTGAATTTCACCCAGTTTGCAACATGAAAGTTCCACTTTTTGGGATAAGACGGCCGGTCATCCCGTTGTTTTGTTGCTAAAAGAGTTGGAAAATGGTCACTTCCATAAGGATTATTAATAACTTTCCAATCTAAGTAAGGTAGGAGTGACGGTGATCCAATGGCTAAATCTATGCATGAATATGTATTGTGTGTGGTACTGAAGTAGGTTGGCTCTGCCTTATTGAGCAGGCAGGCTCCGGATGCGAGAAGAAAGTTTTCTATTGCACGACCTCTCGCATCACATTTGGTATCACCCCATAGCGAACTGTGAGCATTAAAATCTCCAATTAACACATATGGTTCTGGAAGCTGATCAATAAGCTTTTCGAACTCTATTTTATTGAATGGTTCGTCAGGGGCTATGTAGATCGAGCAGATAGATATAAGACGGTTGAATAGAATAGCGCGAACAGCCACAACCTCAAGAGAGCTTTGTAGCACAATGTGCTGGCATGCTACGCTTCTTTGTGCAATGATGGCCACACCTCCAGAAGAGAAATTGCCACCATTTCGATCTTTACGAAAAACCACATATTGATTCAAGAAATTCACATGAGTCGACTTTAGATGAGTTTCTTGAACACAGAACACTTTTGGCTGATAGTCATTAAGCAAGTCCTTGATATCATCTAGGTTTTTAAATAGGCCTCTGGCATTCCACTGTAGTATTTGTGTGTCCATTTTAGGTGTATTTTGTGTTCTGTGCTCAAGGGTGGAAAGTAAGCTCACAGACCCTTTCCAGGGGCCGTGACACGAGATTTTTCTTTTTTGGATCGGTCGACAGAGTCGCGCCGATCCCTAGGCGCTGGCTGCGCCCTCACGCTCGGTGTTGTGTCCATTGCCTCTTGCGAGGCGCTGGACACGCGCTCTTGCGAGCGCTGCATTTGTTTTGAGGGCCTCGCCTCTAAAGACAAGGCCTTCGCGGCCCCCAGCCCGGTGGCTGGTGGGTCCTTCTTCAATGGCGGAGCAGCACTGGCTGCAACCGCCGAGGGGGCAGAAGGCGTCACCGCCGGCGCACTACGCGTGTGCCAGACAGGCGCCGGGGGCCGTCGTGGCGCTGCCCCCTGACGCGCCACTTCGGCAAAGCTGGTTTCTGGCAGGTGGGACACCTGCCTTCGTGCCTCTCTAAATGAAATGTTTTGTGTTACCTTAATCGTGACAATTTCCTTTTCTTTCTTCCAGCTTGGGCATGACCGTGAGTATGCGGCATGTTCCCCATTACAATTCGCACAGTGAGGAGAGTTTTCACAGGCATCAGATGTGTGTTCATCAGCACTGCATTTCGCACAAGTTAGGCGGCCTCGGCAGTTCTGAGAACTGTGGCCGAATCGCTGGCATTTAAAACATCGGAGAGGGTTCGGTATATATGGCCTCACTCGGAGCTTGATGTACCCAGCCTCAACGGAGTCGGGCAGTACACTTGAATTAAAAGTAAGTATCAGGTGCTTAGTCTGGATTTCTTTGCCATCACGCCTCATCCTAATTCGTTTCACGTTGATGACATTCTGTTCGCTAAAACCCTCCAGGAGTTCAGCCTCCGTCAGCCCTAACAGATCATCATCTGAGACAACGCCACGGGTGGTGTTCATGGTTCGGTGTGGGGTTACTATTAATTTGGTATCTCCGAATTTCACTAGATTAGACAATTTTTCATACTGTTTCTGGTCGCGGAGCTCTAGCAGGAGGTCACCACTTGCCATTCTCGATGCTTTATATCCTGGGCCAAAGATTTCTGTCAAAGACTTTGAAACAAGAAAAGGTGAAATTGTTCTCACTGATTTACCGGGTGTGCCAGCGTGGATAACATGGAATCGGGGAAAGGATACTCTCTGGTGACCATAAAACTGGAAGACTTCATCGGTGCGCCCTCTTTTCTGAGGGCGATCAGGGAGTGGGGGGAAGGAACTATCCATAGGAAAAGGTTCATTTTCGGCAGCGGCGCCAGCCACCCACCATGGAGTCCTACAAGGGGACGCTGCAGGGTCTGTAAGCACAGGACCTGCAGACGCCAGCTGTACGCCACCACTATAACCGAATATGGTGTATCCAAGGTAGGATAGCCACACAGGGTTAACCCTTGCCGCCAGGAAACACGGAAGTCAACGGAAAAGAGTAGAGGACAGGAAAGATTTGAAGTAAGAGAAAAGACGAAGATGTGAGGGGGAGACAGGAAAAGGCGACTGCCGATTCCCCCCAGGCGGGTCAATCCGGGGGTGCCGTCTACGTGAAGCCAGGGCCAAAGGGGTGTGTTGCCTCTGCCGGGGGGCCTTTAAGGTCCAATCACCCGGCGTCGGCTCAACCCCCAGGATCCCCTTTTCCCCGGACACGGCTCAGCCACGCACGGCTAGGCGTGGGAGGGAGTCAAAACTCCCCCGTTAGCTCGGGTCCGTGGTGTCGCTACACACCAAACGCCTGCTTGCGCAGGCGCCCCTGCGGGGCGAATTTGGCATAATACGGGACGTGAATGAATGACGAAGGTATGATACTGGTGCACAGCTGAGAAGCATGAGATGCGTGTCATGTAACATGACTACAAGCCATGCTCATGATGTGTGGAGGCTGATTCGCTAGCTTTACATATGCCGAATTTAGTATTACGTGACGCCAATGAATGACGAAAGTATGTGACTGGTGCAAACATGATAATCATGAGATGCGTGTCATGTGAGAACATGACTACATGGCACAGTCAAGACGCCCATACATTTCGACATGACGCGGCGCGTGTGCTCGCCGGCGCTCGTTTCGTCACGTCACGCTGGCGTTGCCACGTCAGGCGCTGGTCCTGCTATATACTCGCAGGCGTGTGCTGCGCTGCGTTGTTTTGCGCGTTTCAGCGCGTCCGGCGTCCCTCCGTCACGAAAACAGGGCGGCGCAGTGTTGTCTAGGTAACGCATCGGCGCGAATAGCAGCATGTCGTATGTCGCGCCGGTTACCGTCGGGCCGCGCCGACGGACGCTGGTCGCGCCTGGCGTTGGACTATAGAGGGCTCGCGTTTCGCTAACGTAGCATCAATGTGCCCTGCATGCGCGCGCGTCAACGCTACATTGGATAGTATATTGGGCCCTTCGTGATGCGCTTGTGGCCGTTTCGCAAGGCTCACATATATCAAATTTGGTGTTACATGACGTCAATGGATGACGAAGTATATGACTGGTGCAAACATGATAATATTGACATGCGTGTCATGTAGGAACATGACTATATACCACGCTGATAGCGTGCTCGCAGCCGTTTCACTAGCTCCGCATATACTGAATTCGGTATCACGCGACGTGAACACGTTACGAAGGTAAACAACACATCAACACATGATTATCATGACGGAAGTCAACTGCGGCATCAATTACTTTCACCTCGTATTGTTGTGCTGATTCTAAAGGGACATATCAATATTTCTCATTCGTGCTTCGCATGTCATCGATTCCCACTCTAAGTGGGATCTGCCACTTTTTTTCTGAATACTGCTACATTTTCCGGCTCCGACACGAGTGACGTTGACAAGTGATTCGTATTATACGAGCGCGTCAGCTAGCAAGACAGGTGGAATAAGACGCTTATGCTGGTCAACATAATTTTTTACCTACGAGGTACTGCACGTGCCTGGTCCGAGACGCAAGAGGAAGACCTGACGAGTTGGGCCATGTGCACTCAGAAGCTCCGTGACTTGTTCGGCCGGTCATTTGCTAGACAAACGACAGCCAGGCGCGAACTCACGCCACGAGTTCAATATTCCACTGAGTCGTGCGTGTTCTATATCTAGGAGGTGCTCGCCTTTTGTCGGAAGGCCGACAAAGACATAACAGAACTAGAAAAGATTAGCAATGTGTTGAAGGCCATAGCTGACGATGCTCTCAACATTCTAATCTGCAAGAACTGAACCACGATTGACTCAATTTTCAGTGAATGTCGGAGGTTAGATCAAGCCGGCAGCAGGAGAATCACTCAACGCTTGACTTGACTTCCGAACACCACTGCGACCTCTTCCTGTGAGGATCCTGTGGCACCACGTTCCTTTGTAAATTCTCCCAACGTAATAAGTATTGTCCACCAGGAGCTGGAAGCCATGGCTCCCTCCACTTATCAGACAATTACACAACTTGGCCGCAGTATTGCTTATTCAAGCCGTTGTGCGACAACAGTTTGCCAACACGGGCATCTTGGTAATAAAGATACGAGATGGCGGTACTTGAAATAGTCACTAGGCAGCAGATGAATTGACGAGCGAAAAGACAGACGGACGGACACGCATACATAATTTATAAGAACTGTGCCTACAAGTCTATTGTAATCAATAGCTCTGGATACAAAATTCGGAAATCATATTAGCTGTTTGTTACAGGAATAACCTTTCGGAAACCGTGCTGGGATGGAGTAAAGAAAGCGTCTGAATGAAGGAGAATTAATATAGTGGTATGTAAAATGCGTTCAAATATTTTGCAACATAACGACGTGATGAGATCGGCCTGCATTTTTTTCAGAGTTTTTTATCTTCACATTTGAAAACAGGCGTAACGTTGCGGTCTTCAAATCTAGGGGAATAAGACCAGTTTCGAGCGAGAGTTCATAGATGAAACCTAAAAATGGAGAAAATGATGCCATGACGCTTGATGGACTGTCTCTAGTAGTCCTCTTTGGAGGACTGGAGACAGTCTATCAAGCGCCATGGTATCGTTGCATCTAAGCGGCGCGAAGATGAGTCCATGCCACTTACATCAATTTTGAATGTGTGGCATCATGTTGCTCTGAGCGGTGCTATTCAGAAGCGGTGCCTTCTCGTTGATTTGATCCGAAAAAAACCCATTGAAATAATATGTTCAGTAACATCTAGGTTATTTAATCAAGAAAAGCCACAGCTTTGCCACCAAGACGAAACAATGAGGGCGATGAACACGAATTTGAAAGTCACGCGCAGAATGGCAAACATATCGAAACGTGCCACACGTTTCTTACGCACAAATGACGCACAAATGACGCACAAAACATTCTCACAGGTTCAAATGCACGCGAATAAGCGTCTCGGTTATTACTTCAGTGTGTCTGATAAGCGTGCTTTTTTTGGAAACAGAGAATTCGCAACGTGTGCAGTGACCTTCGCACGCCCTATAACTACAACAGAATCGTTCCGGTGAAAGCCCATGGCGTACGACTGCCCCCCTCGCAAGATAAGCGAGTGCACGCGTGAGCGTCCACCCTCCCCCCTCGCCGCTCCCCGCGAGGCAAAGCAGGCATGAGAGATCAGAGCACGGCGCTGCCGTGTCGTCACGATCTGGCAAAATGCACTCATTGTACCATCTCGCTGGTAGAGCTGAAAACACGATAGTTCTCCCTAGGTGGCCATCGCCAGCACTCAGTGATAGCTATAAATAGTTTGTCGTTTCAGACGTGAAAGGAGGTTCATTTTTGTGACTCAGTGGCTAGCGCCTTGCTGTCAGAACCAGGAGGTGAGACATTCGATTACGTGCACCGGAGTCTTTCTGGTCTACTTTTTTTCTCGCGTTCTTTGTGTATATGGATACTTATTCATATGTGGTGAATGACGCAGCTGGGGAAATCTAACCGAAATTCTCCATATATTTGGTATGGCAATAATACACTTTACATGGTAAATGTCAAATCAAGTTGTAGCTGACAGTGTTGCGTGGTCATAAGTGCCTGAAATTTATGCCAGTTACTCTCTTGAGATCTTACCTGTGCGCTGGTCCTAAATTCGCCAACGGTGGCGCGCTGATGTTTCAACCACTGACGGCGGCGTGCTAACGGCACGGTGCTCATCGGATCCGCGGCGGCGTGCGGTGCGGAAATTAGATTCCAGGTTTATGAGTCGGTGCGGATGGAAGTTTGTATTACTTGTTTAAAAAAGTCTGTTTTCTTGATAGGAAAAAGTAGGGAATATGGTTGCGACAAGTCGTAATGTCTTCATGAACTAAGCAAGGCTAGCAGCTAGACCTTTTTCAATCAATCACATGAAACTTCAAAAAGCTTGTGTATGGGAATGCGGCCGCTACCGGAAAAAGGGCAGTTTGTCCTACCACTGGTCACAGCACGAAGCGCTCGTGTAAAATCATAGAGAAGGGTGTACGAGTTATTTACTGTTGATTGTCGAAAAGCACACGCCCCAGCACTCATGACGATGCTCTTATAATTTCAAACTTGAGAGTTGCCGCTCAAGCTATGCAGTCCCCCGACCCCAAGTGCCTGTTCATTATCCTTCTCACAGTGAAACAGTACAGACTTCCTTTCTGGTGAAGGAGTGATCGACGGCAGGCCACGCAAGCGGAGGGATGTTATTGCATGTACCCTCCGTGCACTGAAAATAGGCACATTGTCGCATCAACGCTTCAGCCGTGTTGCTCGCTAGCTCTAGCCACCTTTTACTTGCGGGTGCACCATATGTTACACGTGCAAAAGCTATCAATTGGGGCGGTATACAGTTCAGGACAGCTATGAAAAAAACAGTACATGGTGTTCAAATAATTGTTATCGCGATAAGCGATTTCCAGAAACCATAGAACCGGGCTCGCCTCTTTTGGAAAGCTGCATAGTCTTTGCTGTAAAGAGTTCAAATCACGCGTTGCCTTTCCCATTGGTTTCCTTTTTGCATTCACAAAAATTTGCACAGGCGGTCTCTGCTGGACACCTATTTCTCTATAGAGCACACATACAATGTGACCACTAAGTGATTAGCCTATAAGACTTTCCAGCTTGTCGGCTACACTCAGTTATTTTCCTTGTGCAATAGGAAACTGACAAAACGAAGCGAAGTAGATTCACCGCGCACAATATCCGTGCATAGCTGAGGATGAGCAGGTGCGCGAATGCAGGCCGAAGCGGGGTGACAGACAATACACAATTGATACTTTTTGTATATAGACTGATCGGGAGTATGTACACCATAATCATGTCATGTGAATCAGTTCACATCTCATAAAGATAGCCGAAAACTCGTCAGTAAAAACATGCTCGGTTTTGTATTTTCACAGGCTCTTCGGGGGCCCTTAAAAAAGCAGGGAGTGCCAACACAGACACAGCAGAATATTCATTACACAGTAAACGGCTTACTGAAAAATCGTACAGTGGTAGTAAAGACGATGAAGAAACAAATTATTCACGCAATATTGCGCTAGTGATGCCGAGCTAGATAAGTTTCTGTGTTTTTCATTTGTTTTCTCTTTCTTGACTTCTCTCTCTCGATTTTTTCTTTTCTTCTGAATTTCGATTATTTCTGCCTTGCAATGACTGCACACCTCGCCCCCTAAAGTTTTCTGCACCTAAAATATCCGCCTGAGCATTCCCAGGCCACAGTCGATACCTATCAGTAACTTGCTGATGGTGGCCTATGTGACAGATGAGACGACCACTTTCTTCACTACACTCCTCTGTCTGTGTTCTCACGTCATGTTCTTTTAGCAGGAATGTTTGCCAAACAGTTCAGTTAAATGGTCATTGAAACTCTACATTTCTTTTATTTCTCAAATAATTTTTCGACCTACTCTAGCGAAGATGCCAGGAAAAATGGCATTCAACAAGCGACATATGCTACTTATCCCAATTACATATCCAATAGCACTGTAGTATAGAAGACTCCTCAAGTATGCTATCCACCTAGTTGGGTTTTCGCCCTTTCAGTCTCGAAGACGCCGCAGTCTTGTGGTTAGGAATTGCTTCTGCAAGAGAGATAGATAAGAAAACTTCCGAAAAAATATCTTCGATGGATCCATCTTAAGAAAATGTCCCGAGCTATTTTGAAAGAGCGCATTCAGTTACTCGTAAAAACAGTGAGCAGTGATGTTCGCTATTGACCATAGAGATGTGTCAAACTCGCCAGCAAATTCAGTGTTTTTCAGTTTTTCTGTTTCAGTTTTTATTCGTTACAAAGCATCGATTACATACACTTGTACACAGGTGAGGGTTCCAGAGTATAAATAATGAAAACGAGACCCTCAGTTATAAACTACAGCCAAAGTGGTATGAAAACAATTGGCAGAAGATTAGCAGGTGATACCAGCTAAGCCGATTGCCAGCTTGATGAAAAAAGTGGACAAAATATACAAAACCAGGAACTCGTGAGGTCTCGACTTCCGTAAGAATGATTCCCAGATGTTTCAAAACAATGCAGTGAACGCATTCCGACCTTCAAATGTGTTAGACGGGTGGCCGCATGAAACCTAATAAGATGACTCACGTGATCACAATTTATGCACGCCTGCAGAAATTGCCGGGTGTCTGGTCGCTATGTTCATTGTGCTGAAGCGCATTTTGTTCCTCTGATTAGTGTCGAGAGTTGTGAAAGCTTCGTGACTTCAATATGACGTTTCAGAAAAAGCGGAATTAAGGGGCTTGCTGGACACCAAACTCTAGCCAATCAGATGCTGCCGAAGTGAATAGACCACTCGGGGGACACATCGACGATGACTCCCCAGCTATAACAAAAAACAAAAACAAAACAGGAGCTTGCTGAGAAGTGGAAGCAGACGATGCAGAAAGAGGGGCAGCGGAGTTGGAGGATGTTAGTTTGCGAACACGATTGGCGCGCTCGTGAATTTTCGCTTTGTTTCCATGTGCTCACAAAAAACAGGAAAACAAACAAGAGCATGATAGAAATTATGACATGAGCCCGGAGAGGCTGTGGTTTCCGGGCAGGTTGGCCTATATATGCTGAGCGTGTTCTCTCCTACTTTTTTCTCTCTATATTTGAAGCAACTTTGCCATTTGGGCTAGTTCGTAACAGTTAATTGTGAATGCATGAAGTGGGCTGCTGTATACACAACAGAGACAGTAGCAGAAAAGAACAATCTAGGCGCACACTCGCAAATAGATGTTTATTGAAAGTCAACACATATATAGCTTGCAAAAACTGTTACATGGTAAAGCTTCTTCCGCCTAAAATAAAAAAAACACTGAACAAAACTATCGGTGTTTCACACAAAAAAGCATCTAGTTCATGCGACTAAGTGAAAAGAAAATTAAGAAAAAGAAAAAAAATCGCAGACTGATGAAAAAAAAAACCAAAATGTTAGTCCAGCGTTTTAACCGGGTATAAGTAATTCCTTCACTGCGAAACCCCTATACAGGTGACTGACACATTTTTTTTTTGCAATACTTGATGACCACCCGCGAAATAATCGTAACTTTGCGCATTAGGAAATGTGGAGAGGCAAGCTACGCATGAGCTCCTGTCTTCTTCAGCCTCGGGCTGAATGGGAAGGTTCTTAATCTTGAAGTAAATATGATGTGGCTCATCGAAGAGGTTTGAACTTTGCAAGCACAACACAACTATTTCCCCTGTTCTACTAGTAGAACCCTTTTTGCCGATGAAGCATACGTCTGCGGCCAGAACACTTTTGCCTTCGACAAAGTAACGCGATCCGATACCACAATCAAGAAACCTCTGCAGAGCTCCAAGCGAAAGTGCCACGTTCACCCCGGTGAGCGTAACCACCTTTTTGTTTTTTACCAGATTTGCCAGCACACGGAGTTTTGTTTTAAAGACGATAGTCCTTTTAGGGACCTTTGACGCAAAATCTTCGGTCTGTCTGTCTGACTGAACATTTGTCTGTGTGTCCACCGTTATTGCGAACCGGGTACTCTAAACAGCACCAGTCGATACACCCCGAATTATCGACCCCAACCGCAGCGCCCACCAATGTTGCTCAAGGAACAGCGTTGGCAAGTGTGCGATTGTCAATTAATAAGAAAATATTGCGAATACCTGAGGCACCATAACAACACGTACTTATTCTGCATGTTCGTCTTTTACTTGAAAAGGCATACATAAGTATTGAACGCTTGCACAAAGAAGCGGGTGTTTTCATCGCTTTGTCAAGACGACACGGTGGTGGAACATACCCGTCGCCTTGCGTTCTACACCTAATCACCTCTGAGACGGGCGTGCACGCCCGTCTCAGGGCCATGAACTTTGTTTTTCAAATAAAACTGCCAGATGGCGCTCACGTCTCACGTGTGACGTGACTTGATGCGCTTGTTCACCTCCGCTGTATGCTCTAGGCACACTAACGAGCGGCTACGGAATACAATTGACCAATTTTCTTGCGCAGAACATCAAATAAATGTTCTGTTCACTCTCTCCACACTCTAGACTATCGTCTTTCGACGACATTTGCAGATTACAGGCAGCTACAGGGCCAATTGTTTTTTGTGTGGTTGCGAATATATGTGCCACCTCTTTAATACACTCCACTTGCGAGTGTGCACTTATGTTCTTCTCTTCTCCAGTCCAAATAAGTGGCGACTGAAATGAACAGTCCGTTACAGAAACACATCGAGAAGAGTTCCACTGGTAAAATTGTGTATTTCATATCCTCTTTCCCAGTCAGTTTAAAATAAAACACAATGGCGGAGCACTGCCATTATTGCACGGCGGCAGCGTGGTCACTCTCGGAATTCCCGCGGCGATGCAAACGTCATGCGCAAGAAGAACATGCGGCGGGGGTGTCACGGCGCGGCGCCGAACGGCTCTACTAGTGAGCTCTGTTTGAAGTCGGTGAAGACTTATTCTACAGAAATTCATTTCCGGAAGTTGGCCGCCCTCACAACATGTGGAGGTGGCCTTTTTAGACAGTTTCAAGAGGCTTCAGTATCGCTTGTCTTTTTATATCTGACACCTGGCCATATCCCGTGTCGCTAGACGTTTGATGACGTCGTCATCTCACGTACATGGGTGCATGCCAGCATGGCGAGAAAGGAATGCTGTTATAAACTGTATTGCAACTAAACCTGCAGTATATAGGTAACGGTGAGCTCCGAGTCAAAAGATGACAGCAATCAAGCTTCACGCTCTGAAGACGACGATGTTTTCCGGATGCCTGGGGCATCCCCTAAGGCACAAGGATTGGTTTTGTTTACAGCCACGAGTAATATCCTCCGCCGCTCGGGCAGCGCTGCAAATTTGTGCACAATCTCAAAGCAACTTTGGTTACGTGCTAGGTCCAGATGTCGATGGGGCGCGATGTTCCATCGCCGGCCGCAAAGCTGCTCTTTACGACAAATAAGCCACCTAGAGCGTATCTACACCCAGAATATGGAGTGGTGCGAGACGATGAGGGTCGAGGACTGCATGTCAATTCGTTCTTTCATTATATGATCAGTCTCAGCTGGTTCTTGCCGTCACCGCCACTGCTGACGTTATGCACCGTATATGCATACGCATCTATATATATGAAAACTCAAGGAGGATTAAACGTCCTGCGGATAGGAGGTGGAAGTCAGGTGCTTGTGTGCGCACGGGGGGTTAGGTGCTTGTGCGAATTGTGTGCCTTGGCCTTTCACCGAAACGATTGTGTTGGTTGTTTGGCGAAAAAGGTCTAATTCACTCACTGTTCAGACTCTATTTGTGAAATGCATCCGTTATTACACTGATATTACATCAGTTACGCGCACCTCGTGTAATGCTTTACTGAGTGCTGCATTGCATTACTGTCTTCTTTGATGCGCACTTTTGCTTTCTGCGTTTATCTTTTTATTTTTATTTTTTGTTTTGTGTTCTATGTAAATATTTCTTTTATGAACATAACTTTGTTGTAGTGTAACTACTCCTCCCCCCCCCCCTATGTAAAGCCCAAATGGGCCCTTTGGGTATATGAATAAAATAATTAAATAAATGAATAAATAAAAAGAGCGCGATTTTCAAACACAGCGATGTAACTACTAGAACACTCATTATTTCTCACACATACCTGTACCTCTGATTATGTCTTATGCATCTTTTTGCTTAAACGACGTCTTAAGTGTCAAGCTGTAAACATTGTTAGCTCTCATCCTGTGTGTGTTGTTTTCGTGCGTCATTTGTGTGTGGGTAGCGCGCTGCACTTTTGTTCTGCTAGCCGTTGTCACCGTTACACTTTAAGCTGTTGTTATTGCTTTCATTTCTTCACTTTTGCGGCGTAACTGTGACTTTTTTTCAGCACAATATCCAAAAAAAGACGAATGCATGGATGCGTGTTTCAGAATACCATCTTATGCGGACAGAGCTGGCTTTCGGAAATAGGTAGCGTCAGTAGAACTGGGAAAATTAGACATGTGATTTATACATGCATTGTTCTCATTGTGGGCATCCATCTATATTGAAACACTAGCGTCATCTCGTCACTAAAGTACAAAAATTGGCAGATCTCACGCTCAGTGGAAACCAAGGAAATGCGAAGCAGAAATTAGGAAGGTTGTAATGTCACCTTAAAATCAGCACAACGCTACGAAGCATAAAAACGTAAGACACAGTAAACACAAGTAGAAATGTTACGCGCACGGACGAATGTAGATAAGATGCAAGTATAGCAACTGTGGTATATATGAAGCTAGCGAAACGGCCACCAGAGTGCTATGAGCGTGGCATGTAGTCATGATATATATAACACCCATGTCATAATTATTGTGCTCGGGCGTGTCATCTGCATTTGTCATCTATTCACGTCACGTAATACCAAATTTGGTATATGTGTAGCTAGTGCAACGGCCGTGAGTGCACTGTGAGCTGAACATGTATTATTGTTTAGCATGTCAACCATGTCTTGATTATCATGTTCGGACATGTTGTCATTTACCTTCATCGTCTATTCACGTCACGTAATACCAAATTTGGTATATGTGTAGCTAGTGAAACGGCCGTGAGCGCTCTGAGAGCTGAATATGTAATCAGTTCTGGCATGGCACACATGTAATGATTATCATGTTTGGCTAGAATGACTCGTTGGGCGAGTCACATCGTTCGTAACGTAGCTTATGACGCAAAAAACAGGAACCCACTTGTTCTTCTTTGGTGCTGTTTTCTTGCGCCATAAGCCACGTTATCATTTGGACGGGTCATTTACTTTCGACGTCCGCTCCCGTGACGTGTAACTAAATTTGGTATATATGAAGCTGGCGAATCGGCAACGAGCGCATCATGAGCGTGGTATGTAGTCATTTTCTTACATGACAGGCAAGTCATGATTATGGTGTTTGTACCAGTCATATTGTCACGGGGTCGTGACGTGGCCGAAGACAGGAGACTCCGTGTTCGAACTGTTTATTTGGGAGAACCTGTGCCCGGTAAACGGAAAGTCCAATTACAGCAGCAGTCTCGCACAGATAGCAGTCTCGGACTGATAGCGGCGAACGGAGCGTCGGCCTTCAATCAACTACTGACAAGCGGCGAAGCGCGTTGGCATTTATACTCTTGCCGTCGAATGTTCTAGCGTTATCGCTGGCGGTGGCGTAGGTTCCAGAACAATCTGTACCGTTCGCACAGGGGGCGTGATCTTATCGAAATGATCTACTACAGTCCGGAACTCTCTAGAAAACTGCAGGCGCGGTTTGCGCTGAGAGTCGTGTGGTGTTCTGGGACGATAACAAAAACTTGGGAAATGGAACGTGGCATTGCCCCCCTCTGAAAAAAAGGCATCGTCCCGATGCTTTAACTAAAGATGAAAGTACAATAATAATGCAAGAAAGTACAATGAATAAATTCCGATACAACAATAATACAAAAAAAACACTGGTTCAGTTTGTTAACGCGCATGAAACGGCTTGAGGCGCGCGACATGGACGACTTCAGGTCGCGATCGGCGTCGTTGAGAGTTCGTGATGCCGTCGGGGACAACCTCGTAATCAAGTGGGCCGAGACGTCGAACCACCTTGTACGGTCCGAAGTACCGTCGCAGAAGCTTTTCACTTAGTCCACGTCGGCGTATCGGCGTCCACACCCAAACACGTTCACCGGGCTGGTATTCCACGAAGCGTCGTCGAAGGTTGTAACGGTGGCTGTCGGTCGTCTGTTGATTCTTGATACGGAGACGCGCAAGTTGTCGGGCTTCTTCGGCTCGTTGAAGGTACTCGCTCACATCGAGGTTTTCTTCGTCGGTGACGTTGGGTAACATGGCATCGAGCGTCGTTGCCGGGCTCCTTCCGTAGACCAATTTGTATGGAGATATCTGCGTCGTCTCCTGCACCGCCGTGTTGTATGCGAAGGTCACATACGGAAGAATGGCGTCCCACGTCTTGTGTTCGACATCGACGTACATTGACAGCATGTCGGCGATGGTCTTGTTAAGCCGCTCGGTGAGGCCGTTGGTCTGTGGGTGGTACGCTGTCGTCCGGCGGTGGTTTGTTTGGCTGTATGCCAAGATCGCTTGAGTTAAGTCCGCAGTGAATGCCGTTCCTCTGTCGGTGATAAGGACCTCCGGGGCGCCGTGACGTAGGACGATATTTTCGACGAAGAACTTAGCTACCTCGGATGCACTGCCTTTTGGCAGGGCTTTTGTTTCGGCGTAGCGGGTGAGGTAGTCGGTAGCTACCACGATCCACTTGTTTCCGAAAGCCGACGTCGGGAACGGCCCCAGTAGGTCCATACCAATCTGCTGGAAAGGTCGGCAAGGTGGATCAATTGGCTGCAGAAGTCCCGCTGTCCTTGTCGGCGGTGTCTTGCGTCGCTGACAGTCCCGGCATGTTCTCACATAACGGGTGACGTCGGTGGTAAGACGTGGCCAGTAGTACCTTTCTTGTATTCTCGCGAGCGTGCGAGAAACACCGAGGTGCCCTGCCGTCGGATCGTCGTGCAGGGCCTGCAGGAGTTCTGGTCGCAGAGCTGAAGGCACAACAAGGAGGTACTTAGCTCGAAGCGGTGAAAAGTTTTTCTTTTGTAGAAGACCGTTCCGTAGAAAGAACGATACAAGTGCGCGCTTGAATACCTTCGGGACTTCGGCGGTCCTGCCTTCGAGGTATTCTATTAGGGCCTTAAATTCCGGGTCGGCCCTCTGTCGTTCAGCGAAGTCGTCGGTAGTTATCGTTCCTAAGAAGTAGTCGTCATCGAGGTCGTCGGGTAGCGGTTGGTCGACAGGCGCACGAGAGAGACAGTCGGCGTCGGAGTGTTTTTGCCGGACTTGTAAATTACAGTAATGTCATATTCTTGAAGTCTCAGGCTCCATCGTGCGAGGCGACCTGAGGGGTCCTTCAAGGTGGCTAGCCAACACAATGCGTGGTGGTCGCTCACAACTTTGAAGGGCCTGCCGTAGAGGTAGGGGCGAAATTTCGACGTAGCCCAGATGATGGCGAGGCACTCCTTTTCTGTTGTGGAATAATTTGCTTCTGCTTTGGATAGCGATCGGCTGGCGTAACTAATAACCCTTTCCAGTCCGTCAGCCCTCTGCACAAGAACGGCGCCAAGACCTACGCTGCTTGCGTCAGTATGTATTTCTGTCTCGGCGAATTCGTCAAAATGGGCAAGTAACGGAGGCGTCTGGAGGCGATGTTTAAGCTCCTGGAAAGCGCATTCCTGCGGCGTTTCCCACTTAAACTCCACGTCGGCCTTGGTAAGGTTGGTGAGAGGATCGGCGATGCGGGCGAAGTTTTTCACGAACCGCCTATAATAGGCACACAGGCCCAGAAATCGGCGCACTGCTTTCTTGTCAGTGGGCGGCGGGAAGTCGGCGATGGCGGCTGTTTTCCGTGGATCGGGACGAACTCCAGACTTGCTGATAACGTGCCCCAGGAACAAGAGCTCCTCATACGCAAATCTGCACTTTTCTGACGTCAGTGTGAGTCCGGAAGTCTTGATGGCTTGAAGTACAGCTTCAAGGCGCCGAAGATGCTCGTCGAAACTCGAGGAAAACACGACGACGTCGTCCAAGTACACAAGGCAAGTCTGCCACTTCAATCCTGCCAGTACTGTATCCATAACGCGTTGAAAAGTTGCAGGCGCTGAGCAAAGGCCGAAGGGCATCACCTTAAACTCGAAGAGGCCGTCCGGTGTTATAAACGCCGTCTTCTCTCGGTCTCTTTCGTCGACTTCGATTTGCCAATAGCCAGTCTTGAGGTCCATTGACGAAAAGTACTTGGCGTTATGGAGCCGATCAAGTGCGTCGTCTATTCGTGGGAGAGGATACACGTCCTTTCTTGTGATTTTGTTCAGGCGGCGATAATCGACGCAGAAACGTAGGGTCCCATCCTTTTTCTTCACTAACACCACGGGGGATGCCCATGGACTCTTGGACGGCTGGATAATGTCATCCCGCAGCATTTCATCAACTTGTCTCTTCATGGCCTCACGTTCTCGCGTCGAAACCCTGTACGGACTCTGACGGAGTGGTCTGGCATTTTCTTCGGTTATGATGCGATGTTTCGTGATTGGGGTTTGCCGAATTTTCGATGACGACGAAAAGCAATCTTCGTATTGCAGGAGCAGGGCCTTGAGCTGTTCTTGCTTATCGTTCGGAAGTCTGGGATTGACGTCGAAAGCTATAGGAGGGGCTTGGTTCCTCTGAGCAGGTTCCGCAGAATCGGCGAGGGCGAAAGCGCTGGTGGCTTCGACAATTTCTTCGATGTATGCGACCGTTGTTCCTTTGTTCACATGTTTGTACTCATTGCTGAAATTTGTGAGCATAACCGTTGCTTTGCCTCCCCGCAGCTCTGCAATTCCTCTTGCGACGCAAATATTCCGGGTGACAAACAGATGCTGACTGCCTTCAACGACGCCTTCCAAGTCGGGTGATTTAGGAGCGCCGACTGAAATAATGACGCTTGAGCGAGGCGGAATGGTGACTTGTTCTTCCAGCACATTCAAGGCATGGTGTCCTGACGGCGTGCGCGGCAGTAGTGCTTCTTCTGTGGATAACGTTATCGACTTTGTTTTTAAGTTGATGACAGCACCATGGAGGCATAAGAAGTCCATGCCAAGGATGACATCTCTCGAGCAACGCTGTAGGACTACGAAGTCGGTAGGATAAATACGGCCGTTAATGGTGACTCTCGCTGTGCAGATTCCTGCAGGCGTTACGAGATGACCTCCGGCTGTGCAGATTTCAGGGCCTTTCCAAGCTGTCCTAACTTTCTTTAACTTCGCGGCGAAGGACCCACTGATGACAGAATAGTCGGCTCCAGTATCGACGAGAGCGGTCACACTGTGGCCGTCGATAAGAACGTCGAGGTCGCTAGTTCGCCGTCTCGCATTACAGTTAGGGCGTGGCGTCGGGTCACGGCTGCGTCGGCTTGTTCCGCTGCTTCCATGTTGCGTCGTCAGGCCACCTTCGGTAAGTGAGCTTTCACCGTCAGGGCTTTGCCTGTTTGGCGTTGTGTTCGGAAAGCTCCGTCGCGGCGTCGTCGTCGTCGGAGGATCTTCGGTAGTTCGTCGCACAGCAACCGCACCTCCATCGGTTGCTGCCCTTAGTTTCTCGGATACGGGCTAGGAGACCGGCCCCGCGTTGGGCCAGAGTACTGCCGGTGGTGCGGTGACGTGCGGCGGCTGGGCGACGGGGAACGCGAAGGGCTTCGTGGTGTCCACCGGGTTCCTGTCAGGTAGTCGGCGATGTCACGTGGTCGTTCTCCTGGCTGTGGACGCGGTGCATTGACGGCGAAGCCACGCAGTCCCATCTGTCGGTACTGGCAACGGCGGTATGTGTGTCCGGCCTCGCCGCAGTGGTAGCAGAGCGGGCGATGGTCAGGGGTGCGCCAGACGTCAGTCTTCCTCGGTGCACTGCGCTGGGCTGCTGGCGAACGGTATGACGTCGGTGGGGGTGGTGGCGGCGGTGGCGTCTGTCGACGGAAGTGCGATGGGGCGGCGTTTTGGCGTGGACGGGGAGGAGCGTTGTGGCGCAGTGCAGTGGCGTAGCTCATAGCTTCCGGCTCGGGCAGCGGTGCGTGGGGAACTAGAAGCGATTGCCGAACTTCTTCTCGCACAATGTCGGCGATCGAATCCACTTGAGGGTGCGCCGAGGGCAACTGTTTGCGCAGCTCTTCCCGCACGATCGCTCGGATCGTTTCACGCAGGTTTTCAGAGTCACTGGTTTGAGCAGCAGCGCATTCTGGAATCAGGCGACGATTATACTGTCTGGTGCGCATGTCAAGGGTTTTTTCAATGGTGGTCGCCTCGGATACAAATTCTTGGACGGTGTTCGGTGGATTTCTCATTAGTCCCGCGAAGAGCTCCTGTTTGACCCCTCGCATGAGGAAACGAACTTTCTTCTCCTCAGGCATGTCTGGGTCAGCGTGACGAAATAGGCGGGTCATCTCCTCTGTGAAAATTCCAACCTTCTCATTTGGAAGCTGAACCCGGGTCTCTAGTTGAGCAGCGGCCCTTTCTTTGCGAGCGACGCTCGCGAACGTTTGCAGAAATGCGCCGCAGAAGACATCCCACGTTCGGAGCGTGGACTCATGATTCTCTAGCCAGGTCCTTGCGGTGTCTTCCAGGTAGAAGTACACACGACGGAGCTTTTCTTCGTTGTCCCAGTGGTTGAGGGCAGCCACACGGTCGTATGTTTCCAGCCAGGTCTCCGGGTCTTCGAACGATGACCCATGGAAAATTGGTGGTTCCCTGGGTTGATGCATCACCATCGTGGGCTGGGATGCAGCGGTTGTCATAGTCGCTGCAGTCGCAGTCATGGTCTTGGTCTTCCGCGCCTTGTCTTCTAGAAGCCCGTACTCCGGTGGTAGCCCTCTGTCGGCGGCTTGTTCGCTGCTCCTGGTTGGCGTCGGTGTCTTCTCCGCGACGTGGGCTGGGTTCACGGCTTGACGGGGGCGTCCGGTACATGAACGAAGCAGCACCTCCACCAGATGTCACGGGGTCGTGACGTGGCCGAAGACAGGAGACTTCGTGTTCGAACTGTTTATTTGGGTGAACCTGTGCCCGGTAAACGGAAAGTCCAATTACAGCAGCAGTCTCGCACAGATAGCAGTCTCGGACTGATAGCGGCGAACGGAGCGTCGGCCTTCAATCAACTACTGACAAGCGGCGAAGCGCGTTGGCATTTATACTCTTGCCGTCGAATGTTCTAGCGTTATCGCTGGCGGTGGCGTAGGTTCCAGAACAATCTGTACCGTTCGCACAGGGGGCGTGATCTTATCGAAATGATCTACTACAGTCCGGAACTCTCTAGAAAACTGCAGGCGCGGTTTGCGCTGAGAATCGTGTGGTGTTTTGGGACGATAACAAAAACTTGGGAAATGGAACGTGGCAATATTATACCTTAGTCATCCATTTAGGCATGCATTACTAAGTTTGGTATATGTGAAGCTAGGGTAGCAGCCGCGAGCACATCATGAGCGTGGCATGTAGTGATGACCTACATGACATATATGTCATGATTTGCACGTTATGGTCTGTCGCTCAATTTCGCCATGCTGCTCATGTCATACATTGCCAGTTTTGCAATATACCATGTGAGCGAGACCACCCCAAGAGCAGCAAGACCATGACCTGTAAATAATTACATTCATGACATACATAACCTAATTTTTATGTTGTGACTAGTCACCTATGCTCGTCATACAGTCATCTATACCAAACCAATTTTAGTGTCGATACCGATGTCGAAACGGCCAGGAGAGCTAAATGTCGTAGGATGCTAGATGAATAGATAGATAGATAGATAGATAGATAGATAGATAGATAGATAGATAGATAGATAGATAGATAGATAGGAGGTTGAAGCCTCCGTCATTAGCTAAGAAATGCTTCGCATTTAATTAAAATCAGGACTCCCTGAAGGGAACCCTGATGGAACGCGAAGCAGCAGCCTTGCGCACGGCATTGACTCAGTTGAAACGTGCGTCGACACGCGTGCTGGAAGTGAAATTGGGTGTAGTGTTCGCAGATAAACGATCTGTAGGACGGTTTCCACTTGGCGTGCAGTCGAGCGGTGAGGGCGGTGGAGAAGGTGAAGCGAGTGAGATGAGTTTTTTGAGCGGAGTTTTGAAGCGAATCTTCCTAAAGGGGCCCTGAAACACTTTCTTGAAGTAACCATAGAATAAATTCACTGGAGGAGCTTTTTGCTTCACGAATTCAATGCCACAAAACTTTTAAAAATCTGTCCAGTGCAAGAGAAGTTACAAAGACTTATCGCATGCATCCTGCAATGGCATTCTCTCTTCTGTCGTCCCGACGAAAGTGGGGAAGCTAAGCGGGGAGGTATGGCAGGGGCGAAGAAAGACAACACGCGCGCCTCACGACTTTGAGTTTTTTTTTCTTCAAATGCGTGGCTTTTTCTGTTTTATCCCGCGCGCACGCGTGACAAGTCGCAGCCTCCGACGGCAATCTCTTTTACGAACGAGCGCGCTATATTCAAATCAGCCAAGCGCTGACATATGGGTTCACTACGAGTGATTTTTGAGCCTCTTCTGTGATTTGTTGAGGGAAGATAAAGTAGTTTTTACCTGTCTTTGATAATTTATTGTGAATTCCAAGCCACGTTCTGCGCTATATTATTTAGCTCGTGCGTTGTCGGGAGGTTCTACTACCCATAGGCAGCGTTTTGTGACCGTGCCCAAAAAGTGTTGCAAGGCCCCTATAAGGCGTAGGCTTTTGTGCCGTTATGGTTCTGTCACGTTTCATATTATTTTTGTTGCTCTATTATTTAAAGCACTTGAAGAGAGCATTTCGTTATCCACAATTTGGAGTCATGCTAGTCATGTAGGTGAGATTTTTTAAACTGGAAAAGCTTTCTTCTTAAGATTTATGAATAATAACCTCTTTCTTGCGGCAAATCAAAGAGTTCAAAGCTCATATTTACGTTTTGTGTTGAGCCAATGCCATCTCCGTTTTAAGTTCTTTTTGTCCGTTGTTGTGGTAATTTTTGGCAATTTAAAATTCGTTATATATTGCTGCAGAAATTGGCAGCGCTCGAGTTTATTATAACCACTCTGAGCATAGGAGACGTCATGAGCCAAGCGAAACAACAGGGCCTTGCTACGAGAAGTGAAGCCAGCTGCAGTGCACCTGTGAACACTGCGTATGCACGAGTTCTAACAGTGGCGACAGCGCGGTGTGGACGAAGAAAGTGAGACTAAACGCCTGGCACACGGCCACCAACGAACTCTGTTTAACTCCGCCAACGTAAAACTCCCCTAAAGAGTTCGAAGGAGATGAAGTTACGCCTATATCACACAACAAGTTCACAGGCTTTGAAGATAAGCTGCAAGAGGCCCATTAGGCGCTGCGGCATCTTCTTCGCAAGCAAGACTTCGTGTCTGATACTACTGAAAACATTTCCTGTCTTATGTGCGATGATATAAACTCTAATTTATTTTCACCGAAACAGGAAAAAAATGTTTATGCGTTTATCACAGACGCGCAAACCTGGAGGCAAATTGGCAGTAATGCTTACAGGGGTGCTGGCCATACTTTAGGTAGGTTTTGGTACGCGTTTTCTCTGCGTACGACGATAGATCAAGACACTGGAAGTTGACGCCGAGATATTTCAAGGTGCGCTGCCACGTACATCACTATGTTTTTCACTATAACGAATGAGCACAGGTCTCGCCTTCTCTACAGAAAGCCCTTGCGGTTGATGGGGCACAGAATTGTTTGCATGTAGTGCCAGTAGAACTATCGGCGTATACAAAAAGGTAGGCAACCCGCGTCAACTACTCCTATAAATTTTGGCAGTGTACTAGAATAAGAATCACAAATTAGGAAGCGACCGAGTTTAAAAGAGTTAACACCTCGATGCGCATGGGTCTGGACTCTGAGACTTCTTTCAAGAGGGTGACACGGTGGCTTTTGGGGAGGACGGGTGTGTGTAGAGTACGTACACTTGTAAGCACATTTCCTCATCGTTGAACACGCGTTATGAGTGGTATACGCAGTGAAAAAACTTCTAATACAGATATAGTATTTTACTCTGTTGACGGCAGCTGTTCTTTGTTAGTAGTTTTTCCCGTAGATACAGAAAGTTGGGGATGAGAGTACTTCCTTCCTCAACTAAGGAAGATCATCAAAGTTACTTTGTGATAATCTTTGTTTAACTTCCTTAACCTAACGGATGCCGTGTGACACGGACTTTTTCTTTGTTGTCGTAAAGACAAGGAAGTTGAACGGAGTTCACGGATGACCTTGTGCCAGGGGCTCAGAGGCTGGTACCATACCACGTGTTCACTCATCTTCGTTCGCTTTATCGACTGCGCCGTTTGCGACGCTGGTCAACGCAGGAGCTGGGGCCTAATCACTGCGCTCTAAATATGGAGGTTCCCGGAATCGACCTGAAGCTTGTCTCGCTGCCAGTAAAACTACCAAACAAAATGACCGACGCAGTCTCTACCCAACATTTCCACCGAATAGGATTATGTATGTCGATGACATTTATTTATGCGGGCCCCGCCATGGTGGTCTAGTGACTAAGGTACTCGGCTGCTGACCCACAGGTCTTGAGATTGAATCCCGGCTGTGGCGGCTGCATTTTCGATGGACGCAATAACGCTTAGGCATATGTGCTCAGTTTTTGGTGGACATTAAAGAACCCCAGGTGGTAGAAATTATTGAAACCCTTCATCCACTACGGCGTCTCTCATAATCATATGGCACTTTCGGGCCGTTGAACCCCACATACTAAATCAAATCGTGCTATCAAATAATGATGAAGAATGACTGCACAGCCAAAACACACTTCAAAGCTCGCTAAATAGCACAGGCTCTTGCGCAGTCACGTCGACATTTAGTTGTCATTGTCTTTCGCTGGCGTTGATGAACCTGCTGTGCGACATTTATTTTATGTCTAAAAACATTTCTTTTTAGGTTTAAGGTCTGCAAGAGCCTTCAGAAAATCTCATGAGCATTGCGATGAGAATGACTCACTGGTAAATGAACTGCCGTATGTGCCTTGCACATTATTAGCCGAAATAATGAAAAGGTGAGACGACCATACTAGCTATAAAATAAACGCACGCTGGCTGGCTCCCTGGGTAAGTGGATTATCAGAACGCTTCGTATGACAAGCGCAGAAAAACGTATGGCAGCTTGCACCTTTTTTTTTTGTTCAGCGGTCATGTGAAAATGAACAGTAAAGCAATACTTCCTGAGCATGACAGTGCCAACGCAGCGCGTATATTTGACTTTCTTTATAGAACACGCACTCAAGGCGTACCACTCCCCTTAGGCTTTTCGCTGTCTCCGGCATTTGCCGATCAGTAGCACCAGTTGCACTGCTGCTGGAATCTGCCTGTTTTCCACTGTTATATGAGGCCGATGAACAACTTCATCATGAAATTACCAATTAGACGCCCTTATGACGTCAGCACTGGCTCTGAGGTGACGTGTTCATGATTAGTGTTCGTGTATAGGTGCAGGAGGTCCACGGTGGTGTAGATAGAAATAAGGTTTCAGATTGGGCTAGTTGGCAATCCATCAGCCAAAAACAGGGCAGTAGAGTAGAAGGAAAGGGTTTAAGACAGCGGCTCACTTCCAAATGACGACTTATTTAGGAGTTCGCATACGTACACGCTGGCATACGACATCACGTGGATGCACATTAACAGCCGTGTAACAAGTGCTAAAAAAGAGAAAAAAAACGTATCGAATGTAACTGAGCACAAAACATGCAAAAACGGCAGGCCAAAGCATGAAAAGGAAGACGAAGGCGTGTACAACAGATTTCGCAGTCAAGATATGCCAGTGCTTCCGGAGTCAAGGCAACTGAGGGTTTGCTGACGATTCGTTTTCTTAGCACTGTGGTCAGTGCAGTTGCATTGCCGTGTTTGTCCGAACTTTGGTCCCGGCATTACGGGCAAATGACGGGACAGCAGTGAACATTAGGGCCTCCATTATTGCCAAAAGTACCTGAGTCAGCATGTCCTCGTGGAAAAATTTTGAAAAATAAGTAACATTTGTTGTGGTTCTCCTGAGGTATTAAGAGTGTCATTTTGCTGTCAACTTCGTTACACGCGGCAATCACAGATTATTTCAATCACTGCTTTGACACTGGCACCCTTCCAAGTTCCTGGAAGGATGCCAGGGTAATTTTCATTCCAAAGCAAAACAAACCAGTGAACACTTCCAATCTCAGGCCTATTTCACTAACCTCTTGTCTTGGTAAAACGCTTGAACACGTTATACTCAACCGTCTGAATAAATACATGGAAGACAACAATGTTTATCCACCAGAAATGGTGGGTTTTCGAAAATCTCTGTCATGTCAAGATGTCATGCTTCGACTGAAGCATGATATCATTACACCCAACAGCAGCCTAGATACGCAAGCAATCTTGAGTCTGGACATCCATGGAGCTTTCAACAACGTTGCTCATTCCGCCATCCTCCGCGAGCTTAATCTCATAGGGGTTGGCGCAAAGACATATAACTATATAGCTACTTTTTTAGCCAACCGTACCGCAACCATACACATAGGCGCAGATCAATCTCAGTCTTACGCTTTGGGAAGTTACGGCACGCCCCAAGGGTCTGTGCTGTCACCGTTTCTTTTTAATGTCTCTATGATGCCGTTGGCGCAAGCATTGAGATCTATCCCTGACCTCAAGTTTTCACTCTACGCCGACGACATCACTCTTTGGATGACTGGCGGCTCCGATGGAGAGATTCAAGACACCCTGCAAGCTGCGGCAAATACGGTTGTGGCACTTACAGGGTCTATGAATCTTTCATGTTCCCCACAGAAATCTCAGCTACTTCTCCTACCATCTCACAGAGGGGGCGTAAAACACATATCCAATATACAGGTAATTCTAGATGACGTACCAGTTACTCGAGTGGATAGGATCCGCGTGCTCGGTTTACACATTCAAAGCAATCGGCTCAACACATACACACTAAAGACACTTCACACCACCGTTGATCATACCTTGCGACTTTTGGGTCGGGTCAGTAATAAACATGGCGGACTAAAGGAGGCCGAACTCCTCCGCTTGGTCCAAGCCTTCGTTATCAGTAAAATAACTTTTACAACGCCTTACCTACACTTTCTTAAATCAGAATCCGACCAGATAGACATCCTTTTACGCAAAGCGTATAAGTTCGCTTTAGGGGTGCCTATACGGACCTCCACTGAAAGGCTTATGCGTACTGGCACCTTCAACACCCTTGCTGAACTAGGAGAAGCCCATATTGCATCTCAGTATAACAGACTTTCTAACACCGTGACAGGCCGACACATTCTACAAACCCTTTCTGTCACTCCGGCATCCATCACTAAGGTCAAGTACACCATTCCACACCACATACACGAGAACCTATACATTCCACCACTTCCAAAAAACATGCACCCTGAGCACCAGAAACAGCGCAGGATGCAGCGCGCGAGGGCCCTCAAAAAACAATTCTCCTCCTCCAATGATGTGCTCTATGTTGACGCCGCCGATTACGGTAACAGGCATCATTGTGCAATATCGGTAATCAACTCTCACGGCCAGGTCGCTGCGGCCGCCTCCGTTCTTGCTTCTTCTTCGGAGGAAGCGGAAGAGGCGGCCATAGCCCTGGCCCTGACAATACCTAGTTCATCCGTTATAATCAGTGACTCCAAAACAGCTATATATAATTTCGGAGCGGGCAGGGTTTCTAGGCCAGCCCTTTCCCTACTTTTGCATCATCCCCTTGATCGACTTGTAGCACTAATCTGGACTCCCGCGCATGCGGGCCTTGCCGGAAACGAGGCGGCTCATGCGAGTGCCCGAGGATTCACAGTCCGGGCACACGCATCCGATGTGTCGCAATTCGCTACGGATGAGGCGCCATTTACAGCGCGGGATCGCCTTATTTCATTCCACGATATTTGCACACACTACCGTTTAGAGCGATTAACCTTCCCGCCACTCACGCGCAAATCTTCACGCAGGTGCGAAATTCTGTGGCGACAGCTGCAGACTCGCACCTTTCTTTCGCCTTACCTCCTACACCGCATTCATCCATCCTGTTACCCTTCCCCCTCATGTAAATTTTGTGCCTCTTCCACAGCAGACTTGAACCACATCATGTGGCGCTGCCCTAAGCACCCTCTTCCCCCATTCCTGAAACGCCTAATTTCTAGTGAGGAGCAGTGGGAGGCTGCCTTGCGCAGCTCGAGGCCCGCTATCCAGGAGGCCATCCTGGAGTGGGCTGAGAGGGTAGAGGAGGACTACTTCAAGTAGTTCATCCCCACCACACCCTTTCCTGTTGCCCCCTTCCCTTTAACAAGGGATAAATAAAGTTGTTCATTCATTCGTTACACGCATTATTAAGAGCATCGGTGCCCAAGCTTTCCTTATGCTATGGCTATCGTGTCTAAGAAATTTCGTCGTATCTTTTAGTTTCTTCAAAACCGCCCTGTTTGAGCTATTTTTTGTGATCTGAATAACGAGCGTCATTCGCTCACCTTAGGTTCTCGATCACCGCGTATGTGTCGTCATCAGCCTTGTAGAACCAGTCGTAGTCGTTGATGTGGTTGTTGTACAACTCTACGAGCGACGCCTTGGTCTTTGCCCAGAGGGCATTGCGGCGCTCGGCGACGCTCAAGTTGAGCACCACCGACGGCTGCAATTCATCCTCGTGGCTGCGGCTTGTGCTCATAAACATCAGCCGGTTGCAGCGGCGACCCCACGTGGCGGCTACGTGACGCGCCTTGGTTGCCGTGTTGTTCGGGTTTGTCAGCACCCAGCACAGCACGCGGACTCGTCGGCGCAAGAGATCGCGCGACACCCAGTTGCTCCAAGACACTGCATGGTATTTCAATGTTACCTAAAGACCTATAAAGAGTACTCTAAATGGATGGCGCAAGTGGTGGTTGGAAAGACAAATATAGTGCAATGCATGTGCTACTGAACAATGTCAGCAGCTGTCGATGAATTACAACACGCAGCGGCGCAGATTTTGTACCACATCTAGAAATAACATACCCCACAAATTTACTTCGCACATTTTTTAAGAGACCCTCTTTAGCACTGGAATCGGGCCTTTTTGTTATAAAATTTTAGCAAAGGGTTACAGCTTACTGCCCTCTTGAGATAGTGCGACAGCTGTTGTCGAACTTCCTCAAATACACTTCATGAGCCAATGGGACACATATGTAGCACTTTTTCTACTAAACATTTGGTCATATTTGGTAAAATTTGCACCAAACAATTTCTAAACCCGCTATTTAGGAACTTTTCTCGCATGATTTCGTTTATCACGTGAGAAATTTTGATGAACCCCAACTGGTAAGATAAGAGATACATTGGTCACAACGCTATACCGTGCGAAACAATAGTTGCTGACTGAACTCTCCTGCTAAGGATAGCACTGGTGTCACTAAGCCACCTGAATGAAACTAAGGACAGTGACATCATTTATTTTTTCGTCTGATTTCACCATTGGGGACAGGCGATGAGGTGTGCGTGTCACTTTTGGTGAAGCACAGTTACACGAAATAGAAAGTGAAGTATCGACCAAAACTACAATCGCATGCTTGCTCATTTGCTTTTGGTTTTCGAGATTTCTGCCCTTTTAGATATATAAGAGCTATTAAATTTACTCCTATCCACTTGCAAGTGCCGCGTGCCACAATATGTGTTGCGTTCACAACATACATTTATGCAATATTTCAGCGTGGAACTACACTACCGCCGGTACTGATGGTGTACCTCATTTAACAAGTACTTTCCTATAAGACGATATCGTGGCGTACTTTCCGCTTTCCTCCTGCTGCTTATAACAAAGAGATTTTCAATTTGTAAGATTACTGTTAGCAGAAGTGATTCCTCAGTTGCCTTATCTTGCATCCCATACATCACCAAGTGCTCTGAACAGGGTTTTTTTTTCGTTCTTCTGAATGCAAAATCTATTTTGTAAAGCATTGCCAAAACAATGTCTCTCTTTTATGTCTACCATTATCGGCTTTATTTTTGCTGTTAATTTCAAACTCATATACGCTTGAGTTCACTATTCTGCAGAGAGGAATTTGGAAACAATTACGTCATTATGTAGGCACGTGTTGAATATACAGCAACAAATGTTCTGCTTACTGCGTGATAAAATGACCAAGCTTATTTGGCATCACAATAAAAAGCATAATTAGAGGCCATCTTAAAGACCTAGAAGAAGATTCATCCGGGAAACATAGGTATTTAAAATTGTCAGTTTTAAATGCGAAATAATTCTTAGCGTACTTCGGCGACTTTAAGCGTATCTATCTATCTATCTATCTATCTATCTATCTATCTATCTATCTATCTATCTATCTATCTATCTATCTATCTATCTATCTATCTATCTATCTATCTATCTATCTATCTATCTATCTATCTATCTATCTATCTATCTATCTAGCCGCCTACGATTTTTAGCTCTCCTGTCTGTTTCGAATATGCTATAAATACCAAACTTGGTATGGCAAAACATGGCTGTTTGATGAAGATATCTAACTAGTCAGGACATGAAAATCTTGACATGTATGCCATGAATGTCATGATTTAAATTTTATGGTCTTGCAGCTCTTGTGGTGGTTTCGTTCACATGGAACGTTGCGAAACTGGTATGATATGACATGATTACATGGCGAACAGAAGCGACCAACCCTAACATAAAAATCATGACATGCGTGCCATGTAACAACTTGACTACATGCCACGCCATGCTCAAGATGTGAATGTGGCCGTTTCGCTAGCGTCACATGTATCACATTTGGTATTACGGTTAGCGATTGAATGAAGAATGTATGTGACTGGTGCAAACATGATAATCATTAGATGCGTGTAATCAAACAACATGACTACATGCCACGCTCATGATGCGCTGGTGGCCGTTTCGCTAGCTTCACTTATACCAAATTTGGTGTTACGGGACGTGACTGGGTGGCGAAGGTGTGATACTGGTGCAGACATGATAAACATGAGATGCGTGTCATGTAACAACATGACAACATGCTCCGCTCATGATGCGCTCACGGCTGTTTCCCCAGCTCCACGTATACTAAACTTGGTATCATGTGACGTGAGTAGATGACGAAAGCAAACTACACATCCGAACATGATTGTCATGACACGGAAGTTACGTAGGGCATAATTTACCTTTTCTTCGTAACGTTGTGCTGATATTAAAGTGACGTATCAATCTTTCTTATTCGTGCTTCGCATATCATCGCTTTCCACTTTACGTGGGATGTGGCAATTTTTTTTATGAGCGGCTCAGTCAGGCATGTCCGGGAATTTTTCATAGGCACTGATTTTTTTATTGCACTTCAACAGTTAATTTACCGATAGTTCAGGTTTAATATCAATTGCTGTTAGGAATGCCACCCGTATTGAGCATCTCAATTATCCACCAAGAATGCTTAATAAAGATCGGGTTTTTATTTTAGGTATATTTGCTTTACTTTAGTTCTTCCGTATTTTTTAAAATAAATACTAGGTAACTGTAGCTATACGGCGGCAATAGCGTGAAAATCGGCGGTGTTCCTTGGCGATTAGTGTTTTTATCGGTTTGCTTTCATTTTGTTGTAATCAAGTAAGCCACAAAAAGTTAGAAACTCACGGCCCAATATAGGCCACAAGGTCTCGTGAACTTTGACATGTTTTCAGATTGTGCTGAAAATGTTGCACGCAAATTCTGCTGCGGCGGCCGCACATCGAAGGAGGTGAATTGCTAGAGGCGCCTTTTCGATTACTCATTAAAGAAGGCCACATGGTCAAACTTTCTGGAGCCCTCCAATTCTGCGGTCCTCATAATCATGTTGTAGTTTTAAGACGTAAAATTTCACGAATTAACATACTGATCACGTGCAATACGCGTGATAAAGATTACGCGCAATACCTGTGATACGCGTAATACGCGTACTCTTGTTATTTCGCGAGCTTGCATGCATGAGCGCTAACGCTGGAAGGTGCGATCGCTGCTGCATAACTACTAGACGCGTTCTGCTGATGGTCAGATTACCGAAGACCAACGACACCTTTTGCCGTTATCGGAGTACATCACGCTTTGCTTGCTCTTTGAATTATCTATAGTTTTCTTGGCGGAAGCTCAAATATTAGAGTGTTTTATTTTCGCCAGAGTTACTGCCACTTTTTTCATAGTCCCTCTATCAAGAAAATAATTGCACGGTGGTGAATAAACAGATAACAAAGGATTTATTCGGGCAGATATAAAGAACCAAATGAATACTAATAACTTTGTGTGCTCTAGGTAGGCCTGCCTATATACATATGTGCGCCATGATGGATTGGTGGGTAGGATGTTTCGAGGCTGACCCAAAGTTCGTGGTTACGATCCCGGCCACGGTGGTCACCTTTTGAGGTAGGCGAAATAGTAGAGTTCTGTGTACGTAAATGATGCCAGTGAACGTTGACGTACATCTGATGGTGAAAATTTTGCGGAACCCTCCACTACAGGGCAGAAGCTCCTCCTCCGTGGCTGAGGAGACGCGGCGTTTCAGCGCGCGCGTGAGACGCGTGTCACGTCGGCTCCGTCGGAAATCAACGAATGTTGTGAACTTTTGGCAAATATCCACCAGAAACTGGTTTCAGCGTTTTGGCGAAGCCATCAAAAACCTCTGGATACCTATTTTACCCAGGTAGGCCCATTTTCCGCCAATCTACAACTGGTTGAACACCACGCGACGCCCGATCCCAACTAAGCCTAACGCCGACGAGGCTTATGCCCGGGCTCCCCAGCCATGGCAGCGTCCACGAAGACAGACTATGACCCCAGCACGATGCAGTGGGTTGACATCGAGGTGGCAGAAACACGGGAAGACCCCATACTAGGTGAAAACGAATATCTTCAGATCATGGTTCGTCAACTGCAAGAGAAGCTCGCTAAAATGAAGCCCTGAGGCTCGACGGCCGCCGCCCAGCCACAGGCTCGCAAAACAAGATCAACACCCGCAGCTTGCGTTGAGTTCCCGCGGCAGCCGGCGACGTGGAAGCCAACACACACGCCTCGAATCCGGTCGGTCGAGTTGGTTATTGTGCCTAAACCAAAAATAACCATGAATCTGCACGCTGTGTTCGGCCCAGGGGGGATTGGCACAGCAGTGCAACGCTTCACCGGCAGCACCACTAACGCTTGTATCTCCGTGTGGCCGGTGTGGGACCAAAACATCGTTGTTGTAGGTGTGAAAACGGAAAGCCTGGCCTCGAAGCTCATCCGGGACATCACGCTGACGATCGGGGACCGCCAGGTACCATTTCAAGGACATTTGAAATCAGCCGGAGAAACCTGCCAGGCTGTCGTCACCATCACAGAAAATGAAACTTTGGAATCCCTTCGACGCAAGCTCGAGTGGATCGATGGCGAAATTTTGTATGTGCGGAAACTCGGAACATCCAATGTTGCAGTCGTGACCTTCAAAGGACGCCGCGTTCCAAGATTCATTCGCTACTGCTGTGAAAACGTGCCAGTGCGCTACAACAAGAAAACGGTTCCGGCATGTTACCGGTATGGAACGGTGAGCCACAGACCGGATGCGTGCCCCAATCCGGACAATCAGCGGTGCATTCACTGTGGTGCGAAGGTGGAACTCACTCTGGAGGGCCCAGCGAAGCACGACTGTCAACCCTAGTGTCTTATATGCGGTGAAATCCATTTCACCGGCTCAGCGCAGTGCGTCGGAAAATTCCGGAAGGCATGGAAGCCCGCTCTAACACAGCGGCAACATGGACTAAAAAACAAGCAAGAAGAGCCCTCAGCAGCTCTCAGGACTGACGAAAAAGCGAAGCCCATGCATAACAAGCCCAAGCCGATCAAAGCCCCAGCCGGACAGAAGTCGAGGCCGTCTACCTTCGGCACCGAGGATTTCCCGTCACTGTCAAACCCACCCAAACAGGTGAGCAACTGGGTAGGGGTCTCCTCTCAGTCTCCCACCACCACCACTGCCTCCCCCTCCAATCCTGAAATTTTAAAACAATTGGAAGCCATGAAAAAACGCATTGAAACTCTGGAAAGCGAAAATCAGGCGCTGAAGGCGTCGCAGGCTGCTACTCCTCCACCACCGTCAGAACCGGTGGCTATGCACACCTCCGACTGCTCGGACGATGAGCAGGACACTCAGTCAGACGTATCGGGTAACACTAGTGTGTCTAAAACTGTAGTAGGTGCTTCGAACGACATAGAAGATCGACTAAGCAGACTACAGGCTAAACTTGAGGAGCAAAGCAAAATGATCCTAGAACAAACCAAGCTTACAGTACAAGACATTATTCCGCAGCAGCTGAACCTGTCAGTTCAAGCCGCTATGCAAGACCTAAAGCAAAGCGTTTTGCCGATTTTCACAGCCAGTGTACTACAAACCATTCAAAATTGGCTCACACCCCAATTGGACGAACTCAAAACTAGCATTAAGACAACAGAATAACCCCGACGCAAAATTGCTCATCGTAACCTGGCAAATTCTGAATCCGAGAGCAACGTAGCCCAGTCATTAAGAAACCAAATTAAGTCCCCCACGCCTCTCTAGGCTCCCACGCTGGCTGCAGTGGCGAAAATGACACCTCCTCAATAATAAATTCATGATGGCAGGCAATTCTAAACATAATAGTAAAAGCTCCAAACAACAGCAACTCGATATTTTCCAGTGGAACTGCAGGGGGTTTAAAGATAGGAAAAAGAGGGCCACTTTTAACCTTTTCCTGCAGAATCAACATTTTGCCGCTGCAGTTTTGGCGCTACAAGAAACCAGCTTACAGGCGAAATTGCCTGGGTACAACTCATTTCAGGGAAGTGCGTCCACCTGTGTTCTCGTACACAAGGAGTATACCGCTTGTCAGATAGACCTTGATCTGTCAGAGACGCATGAATATACAATGGTCAAAGTCTTTCCCAATAAAAGACGAGATCCAAGCTTGTACATTCTAAATGTATACAGTTCTCCAAAATCTAGGCAATATGTCTTCAATGAAATGTTTTATGAAGTGATTAAGGAAGCAGATAAGAACCCACTGGTGATTTTGGGTGACTTTAACGCCTACAGCTATTATTGGGGTTACACCCGCGAAGTCCCCAAGGGACGGAAATTGGCAGAACTCATATCCACTCTTCGTCTATCGCTTCTCACAGATCCAATGAAACCAACTAGAATCGGGAATTCTGTAAACCGAGATACTTGCACGGATCTATCACTGACTAAGAACGTTTCCTACGCAACATGAGAAAACTTTGAAGAAACGCTCGGGAGTGATCACTGTCTCCTCAGAATCACACTCTCCGGCAACATAGGCCGTAGAACAGGGAGCCAAGCTAAGCTGACAGATTGGACAGCCTTCCGCTCACAGGTGATCCCCAGGGTGCCAGGGGCGGGAGGATATACGGGATGGGTAAAACAGCTCCTTGCAGCCAATTCCAAGTGTCTTAAAACTATAAAGACAACGGAAGACACCCCCGCCATCGATAAGTACCTGCTCCACCTTTGGGACGCCCGCAGAAGCTGAACTAAACGTTGGCGGAAAAACAAATTCAACCGCAAGCTTAAACTTAGAATAGCCAAGTTGAGTAAGCAAGCAGATGAATATGCTGCACAACTGAACAAATCCAGTTGGATAGAACGGTGCGATGTTGTAGCTAAAAAAATGAATACAAGGAAAGCATGGCGCCTTTTGGAACTCTCATTGACCCCACCCAAACCCGAGGAGAAGCGCAAAAGCAGCTCCGTCGAGCCCTGCACAGTTTTCAGGGAACCAACTTCCAGCTGGCTGATGATTTGTGTGCTAGATACCTATGTCGCACCACGGATCCCAACAGGAACGCGTATGAATACGCAGGTAGAGAAAACAGCCAGCTCGATGCCCCTTTTGAAATGTGCGATCTGAAAGCAGCACTGAAAAAATGCGCAGGGGCACTGCCCCGGGCCGAGACCTGATCACGGTAAAACTGTTAGCAAATCTGTCAGACGATTCTTATCGGCATCTATTGCAGTACATTAGCGCAATCCGGGATGGCCAACCACTGCCAACTGAATGGAAAACAGCAGTTATCACATTCATCCCCAAACCAGGCAAGCAAATTAGCACGGACAACCTCAGACCTATATCATTAACTTCATGTGCCGGCTAATTGATGTAAACAATGGTTAGAAACCGTCTTGCCATGTACCTCGAGAGCAAGGGGCATTTCGCGGATTCCATGTTTGGCTTTAGGCCACACCTGTCTGTGCAAGATATCCTCTTGCAACTAAAACGAGACATTATCCAACCCATTCTCTCGATGCACAACGACCAAGCAATCCTTGCACTCGACCTTAAAGGCGCATTCGACCACGTTAAACGTAAAAGCATCTTGAAGAACTTGAGTAGTGTCCGCTGCGGTAAGAAATATTTGCCTACATCACAGACTTCCTCTCTGAGAGACTGGCGTTCATTCGCATAGATAACAAGGAACATGCACCATTCAAAATGGGGACGCGGGGAACCCTGCAAGGAGCTGTCCTGTCTCCGCTGCTATTCAACATTTCCATGATGAAGGTCCCGCAAGCATTGGCAGTAGTGGAAGGAATATAGCATGCAATATACGCCGATGATATAACAATCTGGACGAATCGGGGCAGTTTAGGAGAAATTGAAGACCGTCTTCAGCAGGCCGCCTCCATTGTGGAGGACTATGTGGCCCAGTGTCGGTTGCAGTGCGCTCCAACCAAATCTGAATTCCTGCATAACAGAGAAAACATTAAAGATAGGACGACCCTGAACTTGATGGTATCAGGATCAACAATAGCAGAGGTTTCAGAACTACGAATCCTTGGCCTTCTGATTCACAACAGAACAAAAAACAGCACCACGCTAGACAAGCTACGGAAAATTGGAGAACAGGTAGGGCACATGTTCCGCCCAGTGTCAAACAAGCGCGGGGGACTACGAGGAAAGGACGCGATTCGGCTCGCCAATGTTTTTGTAACTAGTAGGATTCTATATTCAATACCGTACTTACGAATGACTAAACACGAAGAGAACAGAGTCGATGCTATTCTTAGGAAAGTAAGTAAGCGCGCACTTGATTTACCCATCAGCACTTCAAATCAGAAACTCTCTGCATTGGGAGTCTTTAACTCTATACAAGAGCTCCAAGAAGCCCACCTGACAAATCAATATACGCGTCTTACGCAGACGCCCCCCGGGCGGCGCCTACAGGACCGCCTCTTGATCCGGCACGAATGCGAAATCGAAAACGCGGAGCGTATTACTGAACTTTGGAGAACAAAACTCTGGGTGTCCCCGCTTCCCCGCAATATGACCAGGGAGGCGCACCAGGGTAGAAGGCAAGCGCGCGCTGAGGCACTTGAACAACGGCTAAGGTCCTGTAATGGGGTCTATTACGTCGATGTCGCCAGGCCGTCACCTAGGGGATACTACACGGCGGCGGTAATACATCTAGGAACGCAGGTGAACGGCCTCACTTTCAAAGCCACAAGCTCAAGTAAGGCGGAAGAGGTGGCCATTGCACTGGCAGTATCCCATCCAAACTCAAAACAAATAGTTACAGACTCTCGAAGAGCCTGCGAGAGCTACCTTGCAGGAGAAATCTCTCCATTGGCTAATAGACTTTTAAAATTCAGCATCAGGAATCGCAATCCTACTCCAAAACGTCTTATATGGACTCCGGGACATGAGGGTCTACAGGGTAACGAGGCTGCACATGCAGCGGCCCGCGTGCTTACTTCCCGGGAAACTTCGCGTTCCCCTGATAGACCTGAACGTCCCACATCTTTAACACGGTTTCGAGAAATCAAAGAATACTACATTCAGCAACGCCGCTTGTATCCCGCACCAGCGAAGGGACTCTCGAAAACGGTGGAGCGCATCCTGCGGTGCCTACAGACAAATACGCTGCTCTGTCCAGCCACACTGAAATATTATGACCCAAAAATAAGTGGGTAGTGCCAGTACTGTAGGGAAGTGGCCAACACTTACCATATGGTCTGGGCCTGCCAAATGAACCCAAAATTAACCCCCTTTCCCAACCCCACCAAAGAGGACTGGGAGACGACCCTACTCAATAGCTCCACACTAGAGGAACAGCGAACTCTAGTCCAGCGAGCTCCGGTGGCGGCCTCGACTAATGACGTCGCAGACTAGGGATGTCAACCAGCCGGTGGGGATAAGGGCTATCTGGCACAGCCAGCATCAATAAAGGTTTTTCCTCCTCCCTCCTTCACTACAGCGTCTCTCATGGCATTGCGGTTTTCGAAGATGTCTGTGATGTCAGCAACCGTGGTGCTTACGTGCTTATGCTCGTTTCTTAGGATCGATAGCATCACTATAGCTTTTCATCCTCGCATTAGGCTATGCCTCTGGCGACGTAAATCTCGCGGTTGACCAACAAGTACTGGTCACCTTTACGACGCCCTACATGCTTGTTGACTTCTGTGCATCGATGCAAATGCTGACGCAGGAACACGGGGAAAAAGTGACTTGGTTTTCCAGCACATTGAAGGCGTGCTTCCCTTCTAAGCCTTATAAGCCTTCGGTGATTCCCTTTTAAGCCTTCAGGAATTCTAAGCCTTCGGTGACTTGTCTAACATGAAGTTCGGCTGTTGATGGTGTCCCGCGTCCCATGTTGTCGGGGAGAAGTGACGAAAAAATTTTTACGGTGTGTTCACGGAATGAATGAGGAGTGAGGCGATGCTTCGGAGGGTTTTATCAGTAAACCATGAATCTTCTGTCTATCCGTCCGTTCATCTCATTCAGCTGAGTGAGCCATAGAACTAGGCGGTGTCCGTCAGTCTGCATGTCTGCCTGTCCATTCGTCCATCCTCCTGTCTGTCTGTCTGTCTGTCTGTCTGTCTGTCTGTCTGTCTGTCTGTCTGTCTGTCTGTTTGTCTGTCTGTCTGTCTGTCTGTCTGTTAGTACGTTCATCTGTCTGTGCATCCGCACCTGCAGAGTGAGTCGTAGAACAAGGTGGTCGCGTACCGAGAGAGACATTCATGTAGAGTCCCACGGCTTCAGGAGCTTCGCTCCTAAAAAGATTACGAGAGTTTATCCCCATAAGACGTCACAATGGCGTCACAGATGCCAAAATTTGCGACGCCATTTAAGGTCATAGTCCCTTCTCGTGATGTAACATTGCACAAGAATCCCATCACATAACCTCGTAGTTGCATGACATGTGGCCCAATCACGGAAGCAATAGAAAGCCAGGTGAAGTTCCTCTGGTCTTGGAGGCAGTGTGAAGCCACGTTTTGTACAGAAAGCTTTCGAAGGGTGATGGGATTGCATGAAATTATTAGCCTAGATAAAAAAACATGGCTTTTGCTTTTAAGTTGTCTTAAGTGAATGCATAAGAAACTCGGTGAGTTTTTCTTTCACGACCTGCATTACTTTCTTGTAAGTCACTCGCATTAGAGCAAGTTGGAAGAATAGTGGTGCCTTGACAAGCCACTCTTCAAACATTCAGTCTAAGTGCCAACAGATACTGCAAGGATAATACGGCGTGGAAGAAGGAACGAATGAAGAAACATAGGCGACTCATATATATGCTCCATGCAACGCATATTGGGGGAATCAGAAATGTGCATCTGCGCAAAAAATATACAATATACAACCTCCGCGCGAAAAATGCTTGCACAGCGAAGATGAGTTGTCATATAGCACACAACTCACCATCGCAATGTCGCTATTACACGGCACTTTGATGGCGATCAAGGCGGATCCGTGTGTTACGTCCAGAGTATGCAGTTCGGACTCCTTGGCAGAAGGCTAGAATAGTGAGCGTGCACACGACATAACTCTTTAAAGATCTATTCTCACTCTAATCATTTAATCCTGCTCTTCTGCGACTGGCAAAAGCACCACGTAATATTTCCTCCCTTGCAGAGGAAGCGTGCCATCCTTTTCGCGTAGCTTCTCGCCGACTGAGAGGCTTCTGGTGAGCCACATGCGTGACCTCCGTTTTGGTTGAGCGTCTCCAACTAGCTCTGAGGCGTCCCATACGATAGTCCAATGCGCTCAAACGGTCCAAAAAACAAATTGTGTGGTGTAACGGGCAAGCAGGTTTAGGCCCAAAGCCATGCTTGCGCAGAAGGTTCAACACCAACACGAGGTCTCCCGGGTCATATTAATGATGTGCTGGTGGTTGCTATCGTAACGTATATTACCTGTCTTGTGAGGCGCCTATGTGCAAACGGGGAGGGGGCAACCGTTTTGGCGAAAACCAAGTTGCTGCTTAATGAGCATCTCCACGGCCAGCAAAGGAAAATATCTTAATGTATAACCTTGTGGTAGGACCCAGAAGGGAAACAAAGGTGTGTAGACGGTGGTCTCCTGTTGGGCTGCCCTAAAGGCGTACGACATGAATGGCAGTACGTCAATGCAATTGTCACGTTGTATAAACAGCCATGTGCTTGAATTATTACAATGCACAAATTCGTACATTCCGAGAAGCACCTGTCATGTGACGTCATCCGCAAAGGTTTGCAGTTATTGGCGTACCTATATAGACGCTGTATTAAAATGGCACGCGGAAGCATAAAAACACAAAGCCTGCTCTAGCAAGAAGTGAGCAAGCGTGAGAATAGTTGCTAGCGTTGTTGCCACAAACCTGGCTGCCTGAAGCTTGCAATGTGTATAACTTCCTGGCATATGTCAAAGAAAAAAAGAGACGAGAAAAGGCGCAGCTTGGAGTGATGGCCTTTTAAAATCTTTCACAAACCATTTTTTATTAACATATAGTGTGTACTGTATGAGGTAAGCTGTTTTTTTATGCGAGAATGCTCCATACGCTGAAAGAGTACGAGATGATATTTCCGAATCCTATAATCTATAGGTAAGTGTATTTTTATTGAGAATATACTTTTCTAATGATAGTCGATAACTCACATTTTATACGTACACAAATTTCTGAAAATGTGCACTTTCAATACAAGAAACCGTGATTTGAGTATACTGGCGGATAACACGACCACTATTCTTTGTGTTACCTGGGTCTCAGAAGTACCCAACCCAAAACACCATTAAAATATCATTATTAAGGCATGTTATCACTTCACAGATTTTTCATCAACCTATAAGCTATTATAAGCTAGAAGCTTGAAGGAGCCAGCGGAAGATAACATAGACGGGGGCGCAAAGACAAGGGGACACAAATAATGTTGCTTGTTCCTTCATCTTCCTCTGAGCTGCATAGATAGGTCTTGTGCAAATGCAATGCTGATTTGTCCAGCTAACGCCCTCGCTTAATCACACAAGTGCTCGACCCCGATAGCATTGCTATATTCGCACGTACCCGCGCCATAAATCGAGCTGTTCAAGTCGTACAGGATCGGAGTGCGTGGAATGGCAAAGGGCAGTGCGGGCTGCTGTCGGATAGTCTGTGATTGCTGCGAAATGGCGCCGTCCAGCATCCTCGTCTCTGGCAGCCAAGAGGTCAGCGCAAGCCCAAGGAAGAGGCCGGTGACGAAGAACACTGCTCTTCTGCACACCACCGCGCCTGGTGTGCTGCGACGCGAGAGGCAACGACCTCTTCCGCGGCCTGGTAAGCCTTCCCACGCCATAAAGAATTTTGTCGACCAAGGTTCGACACACTCAAAGCAGAAGCCCTTCCTAGTTTTTCAGACTGAGTCGACACCGCTGAAAACAAAAGATTGGTGTTACAAACAGGATAGTATGAGCTGGGTTAAATGAAACGCCTGATAGCGTTCATTAGGTACAAGTGATGGATAAAAGTAACCAGAGCAATTGCAGCTTATTCACTCCAAATGCCGCGTAAACGTAGAAGGGCATGCCTAAATACGACAAGCAAACTTATTAGCAGTCTCTCTTGGCAGCTGAAGCAGTTTCACTAAATTCGTAAGGGGACCCCAAACTTTTGGGGCAACGTAAATGGGACTAGACACTGCTATCACACTTCAGTTGTAAAATGGGGATAACTAGCGTACGAAGAGAAGAAAACAGAGGTTACGCTGAGTATTAAAAAATTTAGTGTTACCTTTTTTTCAACTTAGCTGTCGAACCAGATCCAAAGAAATTAAACCATTTCACTTCTCAGAAATAATTATGTTGTGCCGAGGATTACTGTTTCAACGCTCGTTATAGACAACTAGACAAGGCCAATGAGCTCTTTCAAGGGAGCTTCGGCTATCACATTTGTCACGAAACGTAAGTACATGATAAAGTAGGGAGGACATAATTAAACTTTTTGTAATAACAAATTGTGATGTAATCCAAACTACTACAAAGCATCATGATACCCAGAATACAAACATACAGCAGCTAGCCGAGTTCAGTCGAACATTCAGCGCGGAAAAGTCCAGTAGAATAAAAGAAGGCTGGAGCGGGAAGGAATGTATTGAAGAAAATGCCGTGTAAGGTTTGAATTTGAAAGTACGCTTTTCCGGTATCTCATATAAAAGCCATTTCTCAGAGGGATTGGGCGTCGGAACACAATAAACATATCAATTTTGATCCTGAGAATGACAGGGAGGATGCAAAGCAACAGCCGGACAAGACCGTCACAGCAGCTATAAAGCCACTTTGGTCCTGCATAGAATCAACACCCGCAGTATAGCCCGCTTCATTTTTCCTTATTCTTTTATTTGCAATGCTGCTAACCCCAATTAATTCTAGCTAGGTGGCACTGAACATACTACATAGTTTCTGTACACATGAACAATTCATTCAGATTATTTAAAATAATTCAACAGGCTATAGGAACATGAAATGTCCGAATTTGCACTGAAAAACGTAATGCAGATTAGATTTTAGTAGTACAAAATAAATAGTTCAGGGTTGCAATTCAAAGAGATTTTGAGATTTATCAGCGTTAACCACTGTTCTTTCATCATTAATTCTCCTCATCATCATGCTCAAGGTCGTGGGATCGAATGCCGGCTGTGGCGGCTGCAATATCGATGGAGACGAAAATGCTGTAGGCCCATGTGCTCAGATTTGGGTGCACGTTAAAGCACCCCAAGTGGTCAAAACTTCCGGACCCCTCCACTACGACTTCTTTCATAATCATATGGTAGCTTTTTTATCTTACAGAGCGGTCAAGCAAGTCAATCAATCATCATGCTCAGCCTGTGTTTGTCGACTGCAGGATGGTGGCCTCACCCAATGATCTTCAGTTAAGCCTATCATGCGCGAATTCATTACGCTATTCCCTATGAACTTCCGAACTTTACCTCTCCGTCTAACTTTCTGCCTTCCCCGACTGCGTTTTCTTCCCATGGTAACCATTTTGTTGCTCTTATCGTCCACCAGCTGTTTGTTCTACGTAGTATACGAAAGCTGAAATGGTGCTAGAGACGGGACGAACCAAAAGAGAACACAACGATGAGAGAACAAATTTCTTTCAAGGCAACTGTAGTATATTTTGGACACACTGCATGTACGCACAAGCCACAAATAATTACAAGAATTCACATTCCCGTGATAACGACCCCATGGGAAATATCATGGCGACCCTATCACACCAGTTTACCCAAATATATGAATTCACAGACATGAAGTCAAAATTGTTTCTTACATGACCAGACCAGATCTATCTTTCTTCGCTTGCTGTCATCTAAAATATTTGCTACTCCTGCCTTTCTTATTAGTGATTTTGCTGTGATTTGATCTCTCAATTTAGTTCTATCACTCTACGTTTTGAAGGAATGAATGAACAGGTTTTCTTTCTGGAGAGTTACAGATAAATGAAGTGAAGCTAGAAGCCAATCGGCCTGACGTAGCTTCACCACGCGAAATGTTGAACCTTCAGCAAACAGTGCTACATTTAATAGTAATTATTAAAATAGAAGAAGCAGCAAAGTAGCACAACACATCTATAGCATAAGCGCAAAAATAGGCGACGTGGACATACAAAAATTGGCTACAAGACATACAGAATAAGGCATCAAGGCTGTTTTCGTTCAAAAGCAACACACATCCAGTAATGTATTATATATTCATACATTCATATAATACACTCATATATTCATACATACATCTCCACATTTGTACGTACATAGTTCTGTATATACACGCATTTTGTACCTAGAGGTCAGACAGTATATTATTGTGGAACCTAGCTAGAAATTAGGTGAAAACATGATGTTTACTTTAATCCATTGAAGAGGAGACCTTTTGTGTAATATTTGAATTGTGTTACTGAGAGCTTGATATATAATTGTTCACCTAAATAATTTAGTAGGTGCTGGGCGTGAGATGCAATTGGGGCTCTACCATACCCAGTCCTGGTAGCAGGAATGTGAAATATTGCACGCCACATGGTTCCCAGCTTTTGCTCTAGTTGCTTTCTTATTCAAAATTCAGCACCATACATCAAAAATTGCCAGATGCAGTGATTGTATACTCTTCGCTTTCATATATATTGGCAGCTTTTCTGACATTATTTAGGGTTGCCTGACAAATGCGCTCCAGCCCATTGGTATTTTTCGGCGAATTTCCTTTTTGTGATTAGGTTTTCCCGTGAGTCCTCAGTATACACATTCTCGCATAGAGTCGTATGTGTGGTTATCTTTCATTCTTTTTTTTTCGTTTCGCCAGCGCAGTCAAGATTTGAGGCCCGCGTTTAATTTTCTTAGCCTAATTCCTCAATCACTGTTGTCTAATTTGTGGCCATCCTTACTGATAAAAACAATGTCATATGCAAATTGTAGGTTTTTAAGCCATTCTCCGCCAGCCTTGATTCTCGTTTCCTCGCACTGTAGCAGTTTAAACAATACTTCTTTGCACAGTAGTTGGTTTATACTTGAAAAATAGACTTGCTGGGCAAGCTTGAAGGAAAAGAAGAAAAAAAACAGAAAAAAGGGCAGACAACCAACTGTTTTTTGTCGTTTCATGAAAAAAATATATAGGCACGGTACGCTGCGTTTCCACGATGCGCACAAAAGCAAAAATACCGCAAACAAAGTACTTAGAACTAAACACTTAGAACACTCACAAAACAATTAATTGCAACAAACACCACAATCTAAACTGCGTATTCAGATGGTACACCTGCTCTCTTAGTTCATCTATCTAGTTATCTTTTTGAACTTTTATTGCCCCAAGCATCATACAAGGCGTAAACACATGAAAACGTACTTTAAAACTGTTTAAAAAACTTTTAAATACTGCTTAGCACCAAATGAAGCTATGAAAGAACGTTTTTTTATACACCCTAATCAGCACCAAGTGCACAAAACTATTAAGCAGTACGTCGAGAGAGTCAAGAAACAAAAACCTTATGACACATTACTTAGCATCGCATGGGAAATGAAACAGGAAAAACGACTGCGCACTCACAAATAGGTCGACAAAAAAAAAGAAAACGAGAAATCGAAAGGAACATCTTGTAAGGTGTTACCTACAACTTTAAACATATCCGTGTAGAAAGCCAATTTTTTTTGTCCGAAAGTGAGATCGAATGCATGCTTATGCATTTAATAATGAATTGCCAGATAAAACGTGGTTCAATAATCTGTATTTCGGTGTATTGACGTGCCTTAGTTAAGGCTGACACAATCCTAAATCGGGAGGGGGGGGGGAAGGCATCCACAAGATCTACTGTGAAAATGTAAATAGCCACCGTTTTTTTTTTCTTTTCCGCCAGACTGTGCTCACTCATGCGATCGTTGAGGCACCGCCCTGTCTGCCCTATGTACACCCTACCATACGACAAAGGGATCTGATAAACAACAGCAAAAACACACCTATTGCATAACACGCTTGCATGCTTTTTGAGCATTCGTCTTTTGTCTATTTAGTCATTAACGAACAGATCTGCCCAACTTTGTAGGCGCGGCAAACGCTAAATCAACACCATGCCTATTAGCAACCTTTTCATATTGTGGAAGCATTATGTGGATACGGCATAACATACACATGCCTCCTCTTCTTTTCCTTGGCAAGTAGATCACCGCCCTTGTATTTTTGAGAAGGTTTTCGCAAGCATTAGTTATAAACTCTGTTAGGTACCCAGCTACGCTAAGAGGAACTGCATGATTCACAGAGCTTTCTAGCATATTATACTGGCATGATTTATGAAGGGCTACTGCACGAGCTGACAGCACAATGCCCCTTCTAATTAACTTCGAATGCGCGCTTTCAACTAGCAACAAGCCTTTCTTGGATTGTGCATTGTATTCATAGCAGATGTGCTATAAATACAATTTACAGCACATCTGTGGATGTATTCATAGCTGTGCTATTTTAATATAGCAGATTGTATTTATAGCAGAGAGCATGCATTAAAAGGAGATCACTTTTTAATCACTTGATGCCGCGCTTCGGCGTTGGTGGTGCTGCAATTCACACCCCCAGTGCGCACGTTCACGTATCGTGCCCGCCTAGGAAGACAACCGCAAAACTGTCAATCCCCTCACCCTCTCTCCCCTCGCAAGGCCGATGGAGGCAGTGTCTGCTAGTAAAAAAAGGACTGCTAGGCACCGGAACCCACATTTGGAATTAAGTCAAGGGTGACTTTACTTGTAAATCACTTGACGTTGAAGGCAACAATTCTTCAGTCAATAAACAAGAATATTGAAGATGAAACACTGATTAGGCATTCACAAACAATGCCCAGTTGCGCAGAATTCACGCGATACCCCACCACTACACGACGCATTTACTAGAGTTCCCCATATGAGAACACACAGGCGGCATTGTTAGGGCCGAAGCTCCTTAAGCCATGGGTTCTGCGTCAGCGATATATGTAGTAGTAGTAGTCGTCGTCGTAGTCATCATAGTAGTAGTAGTATTCGGTTGTTACCTTCACGGCAAGCCTAGAAGAGCGGCACGCGTGAACTTTGTTTAATTGAGGAGGAAACCCCCGCTTGTTATTCCCAAAGAAAAACATAGTTGTGTCTGAATACATAACCTACAGAGACAAGTACGATTGACTTAATCTCCAATGAAATTTGCAGATGTATCGGACGATTACTAAAAAAAAACTAGTATCAGAAGAACGCACTTCGAGCACTACCTGGCCAGAAAGACTTGCCATGTTAAACTCGCTGGACGTAACCTTTTTGGTTTTAGCGAGGTTTAGCGAGGGTTAGGCTGCAGTGCCATGAACTGACGGCGGTGAAAGGTGGGAACTAGGCATGAAGTGTGAGCCGTAAGAAAGTGCACACGTTCCGCTTCTTTAGTCCCGCTGCGCCAGATCTTGTTTAGTCTTTGGAATGTCCGCTTCATGTTTGTAGTTCTATATGATGAATATGTGATGAAAAGATGTCAGATGGCGGTAGTAGAAGTGTTCTCTAGATGGACGGACAGATGAACAGATGCCTGGACGGACGCATGGAAGAAAATACAGACGGACGCATGGATGAACGGACACACGAATGAACGGATGGATGGACGTACGGATAGACGCACAGACGAATAAACGCACGAACGAACGCACGAAGGGGCAGAGGCACGGGCGGATGAATGAATGGATATACAGACGAACAAATGCACAGACAGGTGGAAGGACACGGGGAGGGACGCATTGACGAAATAATGCACTTACGGACGGACGGTCGCAGAGACAGATGTGTGCACGCACAGAAGCAAGAACGAACGGAGGTACTGAAGCGTGGATGGAGTGACGCATGCTTTACGCCCCTCGTCATCATACACTTCGTGTATATGTGTGATCGTTTTCTTCCCGACTCCTTTTTGTAAGTGGTAAAGATGCGCGTCATAAGAAAATGGTGTGGGCTCAGTTTATTGACGATTTCAAAAGTTTATTTAGAAATAATTACGGTTGTCTACCATTCTTCTCTACAAAACTGCCTTTCCTTTCTGACCTTGCTTTTTTGGAACATGGCGTTTTAAATTTACCGTTAAAGTTTGATATAAAGAAATGACGAGAACCTGATGATATTGCAAACTGTTTTTAAAGCGTTACGCAAAATGGTTCGCGCAATATTTGCATGTTCTGTTTCAAGATTTGTTAACGAAGGAACGTGAACAGAACACTGGAAAGTTGCTAGGGTGAAGTCTTTGCGTAAATCAGGGGACAAAGCAAGGATAAAACATTAGATGTCAACTTCATTAACTTCAACTTTCTGTAAGCTCTGGGAGCATATCATTGACAAACCTATATTATATTCTCGATGACCATAAAGTGTTGACAGACATGCAGCATGGTTTTAGAAATGACCGCTGGACAATCACGCCGATTGTTGAGAACGCACATGACTACGCAAGCACTATGGACACTGGAAAACTAACAGATACTATATTAAATTATAGCTAATCATTGGATAAGGTCTCTCATGTTAAATTTTTTCGTAGTCTACGCACTGTGTTAAAAATGATAAAATGGTAGTTTGGGATACAGCCTACCCAACCAGCCACCATTAGTTATTTGATGTAGATGGAACAGTGTATGATATAGTTCCTGTCAAGTCTGGCGTCCCGCAGGTATCTGTTGTCGGACCACTTTTCTTTTTGTTATATATCAGCGATATCATTTCTACCTTATTCGTAAACATCAGATTTTACGCAGATAGAGATTTTAATAGGGCATAGCTCATTTGTGTGAGCAATGGCAAGTGTGCATCAATTTTATAAAGATGGCGTGCATGCGGGTAACGTTAAAAAAGCCGCATATATATATATATATATATATATATATATATAGTAATGGCACGGAATACTTTCCCTTATCGGAAGTTACGCCAAATAAATACTTAGGCCTTCACTTAGCAAGAGATATCTCGTTGCCAAACTACCTTGCAAAGTTTTAGCAAATCACAGGCGTAGGTTATTTTCTTTAAGGCGTGTATTATATCGTCCACACCAACAGTACGTTTGTTTGCATATAAGACACTCGTCGGTACTGTTTTAGAATACGCCGTCATGATATGGTACCCGTTCACTAAAACCGCCTTAGCAAAATTAGAAAGGCTAGAAAGCTGTAAGACTCACGTACAATACGCATGGTCGCACTTCAGTAACTAACCTCGTATTTCAAAGTGGCCTACCTGCTATAAGTAATCGATGTCATGTATTTTATCATTTTTTCAGTTGATAATAGGTCTGTACAAGATAGACACGTCACATCTTGCATGTACGACAGGTTACCCTACCAGGCAAACACACTCGCTAGCTGTTACTCCATTCACTACACAAGTACTCTTCCTTTCCTAGAACGATAGTCTATTGGAACAAATTGCCTGATAAAACTATTACACAGGACTTACTATCACACTTTGACACACAACTTCACTAGCAAGCAGTTTTCCTGTGTTGTTTTTTTTTTCTTTTTTTACTTGTGCTAATTCTCTGTTAGATTTTAAAAGTGTTTGAATAACGTCGCTTTCCTTTTTTTTGAAAGCTCGTGTATAAAGAACTTCATATGTTCGTTTCCCATCATTATTTTTCTGTTGTGTTCTATTATGTATCATGCTGCCAAAATGTAGAAGAAAACTTGTAGTATCTAAAATCTAAAAAAAGTCTCTTTTCCGCGCTTTTGACACTGCTGCTCTTTTTCATTGTTATGTGGGTTTAACGTCCCAAAGCCATCATATGATTATGAGAGACGCCACAATGGAGGACTCAGAAAACTTCGACCACCTATGGTTCTTTCAAGGTGCAACCAAATCTGATGACATCGGCCTATTCATATTATTTCTTTATTTGATATAATATATAAGGAGATGTTGGCGCACCATTATGGCACCGGCTACTTCTTAGTGGTTGAGTGAAACTTGAACACGTATCTTGAAGTAAAACATAAAAAGCAGTGCATGGAAAAAAGAACACTCAGGCACAGATATGCAAAGACACACTTATATGCACATATTCCAACATAATGATAGTAAATGTTCGAAAGTTAATGAGGTGTCTAATAATGTCCCTCGTTACTATATTGTCCACCCAGCACAATACAGCAGAGCACACGTCTGGTCCTTATGAAGATGTATTCGCTCGTGTGTACACATAGTCGACACGTCATTCTTTTCACAAAACTCACATGATGGGTGTCACATGATACTGCACATAATAGGTACATGTGTTATACAAACGAAATATTGTTGTTTTTTAGTACTTGTCGGAAATTCTGTTGTCTTGTAAAAAAACGTGTTAATGCTTTTAAAGCGTGTGACTGTAAAATTCTAGTTGGCCACGGGCCCAGAAGTTTCTTCATGCTAAACGGTCTGCAGTCTAATGCCAACAGTTTGGATTTAAGACGCCGTCTCGACGTATAATGATGTGGACATTCTAGGAGAAGGTGACCTACGTCGTCATCTACAAATCCACATTCGCATTCGGGAGTTTCAGCTCTGCCGATTTTTTGCGAAAAATGTTTTGAGTATGCGGTGCCTAGCCTCAAACGGTAAATTAGAGTTTCTATACTACTATATAATGCCAGCGTAATTTTGAATTCGATAAATTGATTGATGTGATATAAATCGCAGCTCTTTGTACTCTAGTCAAAACAAGCAGTTTTGCTCATTCTGAAAGTTGTAGTCTTTATAATACTACGCAATTATTTTTCGAAATTGGTAAAGAAACGGTAACGTCTTTATGATGTGCTTGTCGTGCTGCTTCATTGGCAGTTGTGTTTCCAAGAATGTTGCAATGACCAGGTATCCACTGGAATTTCATCATCTTGTGTTGCGCCTTGTTTGCTTTGGTGAGCTTTTTCAGCATTTCGTATGTCATACTATCACGTATTACTGTCTTGTTTGTACTGCTGAGTGATTTTATTGTGGCCTGTGAGTCACTTAAAGGTACCCATTTTCTAGCGTCTGCTGCCGAGTTTATAATCTTTAGAGCATACAAAATAGCGAAGAGCTCAGCTGTAGTAGATGACGTCATGCGACATAATTTAAACGATTCCTGAATGTTCAGCTGTGGTATGATAAATGCCGATTTTGAAGAAATTGTAATACTTGAGCCATCTGTGTAAACGTGTATGTACCCTGCATACCGCATGTGTATCCAATAAAGTGCTAGTTGTTGAGCAGCTTGGGTGAACTTGTCTCTCTGATTATGTCATCCACTGAGAATTCAATGCTTGGAATTGCAAACAGCCATGGATGATAGTCCATTTCAGAGCTCTAAAATTCATTTCTTGGTAATATATGTACATTATTTTCTATATGTTTATGAGCATTGCTTTTATCCCTTCGTAAAATTTACAGTGCCAATGGGTGGTCCTTGTGTTGCGTCATTAAGCGAAAAAAATGGCGGCATGTTTCGATTGTCCTCATGACTGGAAAGAGTGGTTGTCGAGTCTCTGCTATGACAAGGCTGCTGGAAGTCCCTCATGGAGCACCTATGCAGACGCGCAGTCCCCTAGCTAATAGTCTTAGAAGTCGCTCCTATAAGTGCGGGAAAGACCGTGCAATACTGTCGCAGAATATGCAACTTTTTGTCGTATTAAAGCATTGTGAACAGCGAGCATGGATGATACAGATACGCCCGATGATGTCCCAGTAATTCTGCGGAGTATATTCACTAGCGTATTGACCTCGTTTTCGAGTTTGTTTATGCAAGATACCCCTGATAGCTGCCTGTCAACTATTACTCCGAGAAACTGATGCTCTGCCACAATCATTAGTGGTTCTCCTTCTAAATTGAGATTGAATTTATTTACCTTCTTTCGGGTGAAGAGCAATACAGCTGTCTTTACGTGCGAAAGAATTATTCCTCTTTTTTTTCAAAAAGTTGTTAATTATGCCATCTTGCAATGCAATCTGAATTAACATTATGTCTGCGCCAGATGCCCAAATGCACACATCATCGGCATATAAAGAGTATTTCAACCTGGCGGGTTCGAATCCCAGCTGCGGCGGCTGCATTTCCGATGGAGGCGGAAATGTTTTGGGCCCGTGTGCTCAGATTTGGGTGCACGTTAAAGAACCCCAGGTGGTCGAAATTTCCGGAATCCTCCACTACGGCGTCTCACACAATAATATGGTGGTTTTGGGACGTTAAACCCTACATATCAATCAGTATTTCAACCTGGAAGGCAGTCTTTTAGCCAAAGCAGCAATAACACAGCTGAAAAGAAAAGGTCCGAGTAAGCTTCCTTGTGGCATTTCCTGTCTGACGTCATGTTCCACTTTTTTTCCTCCGCTCGTCTGAAGAAATATTTTGCGACCTGATAAAAATTTAGATATCCACCACAAAGACCTGCCGGACAGTTCGAGTTCCAACATACTCAGCAGAACATAAGTGTGACTGACTGTATCAAATACCCGTTTGATGTCTAAGAACACTGTGACCGTCAAACTAGCACAGGCGTGTTCATGCTCCACTTACGTTACTATGCCCGGTATTGCATCCATTGTGCATCTCTGTTTCCTAAAATCTGTTAAGTAGTTGGAGTATACACTAGTTTTGTTGCACCACTATTGAAGTCATGTATCAATCATTTTTTTCATTACCTTACATAGACAGCTTGTCAGACTAATTGGACGGAAGGATTCAAGGTTCAGGGACGTCTTAGCCGGTTTTAAGATCGGAATGATGCGAGCAAGCTTCCAAGACTCGTGTACAATTTCATGCATCCATAGAAAATTGTAAATATCTAAAAAAATAGTTGTGCCTGTGAGCCCAAGGTTATTTAGAATATTGTACGTAATGCCGTCCGGTCCAGAGGACGATTTTTGACGACATGATGCTACAGCACAATGCAGCTCTCCTAACGTACATGCAGGGTCTAGTTGAGGATGCTGGGCCCAAAAGCAAGCAATAATTTTCTGGCCGGCCGATAAGGCACAACGTGATCAAATAAGGCACAATGTGATCGAATAGGGCACAATGTGATGCGGCGGGCCTACTGATAAGTTGAAAAAATTCGTCTGCTACCACAACTTCTTGTTTGTCCAAGGCTACAGAAAGAGCACAAAATGGAAAGCTCTTTGATACAGGGCCACAAAATTATCGAATTACCAGCCAAATTCTTGGAACAGGTGTGTGGGGAGAGAGCGTGCAACAAAAATCACAACAGCGTTATTTACCTAATTTTTCTAGTCGTCTGCGCTTGAATGTTCTGTGCATTTTTGTATGGTTCTAAACTTCCGCTGCGTCGATATGCCGTTTCTGAACGTCGTCTGATGGCTCTTAGATGTTCATACTCTCCATCGACTGCACCATAGTCTTTTGGAATCTGGACTTTCTTTGTACATTTATTCGCATTATCTTGAAGAAATTCAGTAAAGCTTTCAACTGTCGTGATTTCACTATTTTGGTTTGTTAGGAAGTACCGAAAGGTTTTCCAGTTCGTCAGTTTGCTGTAGCGTCTGATGTCATCATTTCGCTAATAGGGGTGATCTATAGGTATACAGAAATGGTCACTGCCACATGTTTCTACATCCAGTGTCCATCCCACACCACTCACTAGATCTTGGGAATACATGATTACATCGATGCAACTCGAGTAATTATGTCCTCGGAAAAAAGTTGGGGAGCCATCATTTAAAATTGCCAAATTGCATTTGTCTGCGCCACACTCAACAATGTTCCCACGTGCATCACATCGATCACAACGCCAGATTATGTTGTGCGCATTAAAGTCTCTACATATAAATGTATACGAATTAGAAATATTGAAGATATTTGTTAGCTCTTCCAGCGAAATGCAGCTTGAAGGTTGCAGGTATATATTGATCACTGTTATGCGCTGCTCACCAAAAGATACTTCGCAAGCGACGAATTCTGGGAAGTCCGAATAACTTGAGTGAACTTGGTGAGAAGGTAGGTCCTTTCTGACGCACAAATGCACTCTGCTAGGACCACTTCGACGAGATGACTTATATCACGTAGTTGGAGAGGCGGAATTCATCATTCATTCCTGCCTCTTAGATGCAAAGTATTGGAAAGTTTTATTGCAAAATGAGTTTACGGAAGTCAGCTCATTTTTTTCGAAGACCTTGGCATTCCATTGGTATATGGAGACATCTTCATAGAGCGTATTCATGTGTTACTTGTCGCAGGTTTGACCCGAATTGTTGACACAATAGTGCTTCCAGAGGCAGGAAGGCTTTTACTTCGGCAGGTTCTTTACTTCCGGCAGAGCAGACGGGATCGCCTTAAGTGCTGCGAAAAGCATTGGTAGAATCAATTGCATGACTGATGCAGACGCAACGTCCCCATTGAATGTCTCAGTTTCTCACGCCTGTTGAGAACGACGTGACGTTTCGATGTTGCAGTTGGGGCGAACACGGGCACTGTCGGTTCCGCTACTTTCCGGCTGAGGTCACGTGGGCGTTCACAGCTTTGACGCGTAAGTTGGGTTACTTGAATGTACTTCTCTTGAGTGGTCTCTCGGGTGTGCTCTTGGTGGTTCTCTTGGCGGTTCTCTTGGCGTGTTTGTCGGCTGTTGTTGTTGTGGTGTGTGCTGACATAGATCACATACAGGATGAACAATCTCAAGGTGTGTAAAGGGTTCATTGGGGCACGGTTTTTTTTTTCATGGATAAGCTCATGCCGACGCATTTTTGTAGCAGCTTTACTTCACGGGTAGCCTGAATATGAGGCAGCGTGATTACTTGCATAGTTTGCACACTTAGGTTGAAGAACTGACTTGCACTCCTTATGGTGGTGTTCTGAGCAGATCGTACACCGGCGTGCAGTACGGTAGCTTTTCGCCATGTGTCCGAATCACTGGCAGTTATAGCACCGAAGTGCTGGACCAAGATATTCTTCCACTGGGTGCCTGGTGAATCTAAAATAGATTCTTGCTGGAATCGGGCGGTCATCTCGAAAAGTCAGACTCCCTGAATGAACTGGACGTGACGTTACCCCTCCATCTTCCTGGTGGCAGTATTTCATTTGCCGTTGCACCGAAAAGTCAGAATCGCTGAGTGAAGGGGACGTGATGTTACTCTTCCATATTCCTGGTGGTAGTATTTCATTTGCTGTCGCGCCGATATAAACCCTGCGTCTCTCAAGTTTTCTGGGAGTTCTTCGTCTGAATACTGCAGAGAAACATGTTTTACTTTCCAAACGTTCTGAGTGTATGACTCTGGGAAAAAGGTTTATCTTCCTGGCCGCCTACATTCGAAAGCATCAGATGACGCTTGGCTGAAGCTAAGGAAGCGACACTGACACTGAAGCTTCCATCTCTGGTCGTTCTGAATGACTGCACGTTTTCTTTAGCCGCAGAAACTACTTCGGCTGACACTCCATTGGGGTTCCCTTTCCAGAAGCTAGCACCTTCAGCTTTTGGACGAAAGACGTTTGGGATACCCTCTGCTCGTTTCTTCTTATACACAGCCAACGTGAGTGGTTCATCTTCGCCCATGTCTTCTTCGTCACTAAGGTGATAAGTTGACGTTTTATCGTCGAAAGGATGCTCTTCTAAGCGAAGCTTTTTGCTCTCAGCTTCGACATGTTCCATTGCTGCTGTGCTCGCTGGAGCCATTTCACGGTAGTGAATGAGCAAACGGGCCGGCATTATGATGTTTGGGCGCGCCTGTAAACCACCAGGCTTTTCATTGTGTCCTGCAGTATCACTCATGTGGATTAACGCGCTTGGACGAGCATAGCACTCGTGGCGATGACTACCAACCAACGTAGTGGCCGCGTACTAGCCAAGTCGTCGATAAAGAAACCTTCTACCTGTAAAGCGCCGAGCTCTCGAAGTCTTCCCCCGACGTCTTGTTGGTACTTAGAAGTGTGGCAGCTTGGGCTAGGTGGTATGGCATGACGATAGTTATAGCGCGAGAACAAAACGACGACACAGAGACAAGTCCTTCTTGTCTCTCTGTCGTCGTTTTGTTCTCGCGCTATAACTATCGTCTTGTTGGTACACCGCGGAAAAATGGATGTCAGCGTAATAGTCCAAGTAAACAGAACAAATCGAACACTGCACAAAAACAGCGACCGAACAGAGCCAATTCTTATTTGGTTTTCTTTTGACCATTAGGGCTTCTTATGTCCCCTTCTTAGAATTACGCTGCCCCACCACGGCGGTCTAGTGGTCATAGCAATCGTCTCCTATTCCGAAGGTCACGTGATCTAATTCCGGCAGTCGCGGCTGCATTTTGATGCAGGCGAAATAATTTGAGGCCCGTGTTCTCAGATTTACGTACACGTAAAGAACCCCCAGTGGTTGAAATTTCCGGAGTCCTGCACTCTGAAGAATATTTCAAAATATTGCTCTTGGAAATAAGTAAAATAACGAGCTCAGTGGTTTTACTTTTGGAGAATACCCCCTGGAAAAGGAAATATAGTTACATTTCAGCTATGTAAATGATCTTCGACAATTTTAAGCTACAACTTAGGGCGAGCAATTTTACTTATTATTTGATTCGCACAGGTTACTCACCCCTACTCTTTACGTAGCGATGATGGATTTTAGTTATTTGGCCATGCCCACAAACCTGCATTACCGTAACACATGAACAGTGGCGTACCGACTCTTATGCGAGGGAGGGAGGGAAACCTACCTAACCCGGAAGCCAGGATATATATATATATATATATATATATATATATATATATATATATATATATATATATATATATATATATATATATCATTACAGAGAACTTCATCGACGCGCTCGCACTTTGATATGACTTTTTGACTTTGCATACAGAGGGGTGACACGACGCACTTTCTTGGGTATCACGAAGTTCAATCAAACTCTAACAGTTCAAGGAATGGCTTCCTTAGCCAATTTCCGCATCCAATATGCGACGCTCATCTCGCTCTCACGCCTCTTTCTCTGATTATGCTTTTGACGTTAACATCTCCAGATACCACAATAGTATATTTATTAAGTTTATGATGATTGTTAATCGTCGGGATGGAGATGTACCTTGCTTCAACGAGAATACATCCACGTTGAGCGGGGCTGCAGCTGGCAAACACCAAAACATACATTAGGGAAACCTCCTTTATCTATGTACAGTGAATATTTAATTACCCCGGTAAAGGCGCGTTTTACTTACGTGTTGTAAGCCAATTCGCATGACGGGGGGATTAACCTTGTTTTTAAACGAATGATTGCTGTTATATGTTTTCATAATAACGATTACACTTCCTTGCTTACATTCAGGATTGTGTGTTTTGTAGTATGACATGTTTGCTAATAGTCTGAACACTGTATCTGGAGCGTGCAATTAGTAATAATATTGCTATTGCTATATTACCGATATCAACTTATTATCATGTTCTCAGCCGTTTTCTTTAAATTGTGTAATTTCTGATGCCAGAGGCATGGCACATTGTTTAAACTCATTGTGTTTGTGTCAATATTTTTAAGGAGCCCCCAGGCACCTGCATAAGTACACCACTACAAATGGTGTAAGCAAAATTGTGCTTTGAAAGAACAAAATGTGGGCGAATATACCATTACACTATCACTTTTTGCTTCCTTTTGAAATGGTCGTTACCTGTTTATGATTGGTGTAAACAGTATTTATTGAGCACACAGCACCAGCTTCTTACGCAAGGCAACAAATGACGCGAGAATGATTCATCGCGTTATGACCACGTATGCACGGCCACGTAAAAAGTGGAGGAATAAACTATTTTAGATATGGCATATTGTTAGCCAATGGCCCTTTGGCATTTAAAAATTTCTGTGTGCCATAAAATTGCCTGCTTGTTACATATTGTCACGAAGCCTGAAAGCATCTCCTTCTAAATGTAATTCAAGTAGGGTAGCTGCCAATGACATATGCACCGGCTACTTATAGAAGCTGGCGAGAGGGATGCCCCACCGCGGTGGTCTAGTGGCTAAGGTACTCGGCTGCTGACCCGCAGGTCGCGGGGTCGAATCCCGGCTGCGGCGGCTGCATTTCTGATGGAGGCGGAAATGTTGTAGGCCCGTGTACTCAGATTTGGGTGAACGTTAAAGAGCCCCAGGTGGTCGAAATTTCCGTAGCCCTCCACTACGGCGTCTCTCATAATCATATGGTAGTTATGGGACGTTAAACTCCACATATCAATCTTATGAATGGCAAGAGGGATTTTAAGTATAATGAAATATTTCCGCTTGCAGCATGACGGTGATTAGTAGTTAGTGTGCGTGTACATCTATGTTAGCTCATACTTGCTGAGAGAAAGAGGAATAGAGAGTAAAGGCAGCACTGCACGTGTATGCTTCTGTCCGACATGTATTTTAAGCTGTAAAATAACATTTAGGTTGAATGAAACTAGCTAGCCGGAATCTTAACTAAGCCGATCTTTCACCTTCTCTTTCACCACGATCTTTCACCTTCTCCCTGGTCCGGTGGGTCAAGCTGGGGGTGAGCTTAAAAGCTGAGCTTGCTACTGAGCTCGAGTCCACTGCTTTACCTGCAGCCACTTTGCAAGCTGCCGCTGTGGCTTCAAGTTACCAAAAGCAAGGTTCCTCAGGTTTATCAGAGACTAAAGCGGAAACAATTATTCGTGTTACAGCAAAGAAAAGCTTCAAGATTTAAAACGATTCATCACACTCATCGGCTCCCAAAAACTTGGACAGAGCAGCGGTGATGATATAGCTTTTTCGAAGAATATTACTTTCCGAAAGCAGCAAATGCTTCAAGTGGTCTGCAACAAGTTTGTGCTTTCCCATTCATAACTGCATCAACAAGTCAAAGTAGAATGAAAGTATGAACGAGTGATGTAATATTATAGGTCCCTTGTTCAGCGCTTGCCTACAATGTAATACTTCAGCACAAGACGCATGAGCATCGCATAGGTGACCCGCACCGCAAAGAGCCTACAAAAAATTGCCACAGGGGATTTTTCGCAAAATTTCACATTGTTGTAACATATCCTCGTAACATTTTCATTCTCCCGTAAAAACATATTTGAGGGATCACTGTTGTGACGAAAAGCTGCGCCTTGTTGGTATCCCCAGCGTGCAGCCAAGAGTGACCACTGTCTAAAATAGAGAGGGAGCCCCGCCCCCGAATTTTTTTGCAGTGGGGGGGGGGAACGTTGTTGTCCTGGCCACCCCCCCGGCTGATATGCCTATGCGAATGAGTTTGTTTGTTCTTGAATGCTGTTGCTATGTGGCGACATTAAGGAAAATCTCGGGCCATCTATTGTGATGTTTCAAACGCTTACTGATGGTCAACAGGCTGTAAGGGCTGACATTGCTGACTTGAGGAGCTGTCTTCAGAAAGCAGAAAAAAGGATAGCAAGTTTCAAAGCTCGCCTGACCAAAGTAGAAGAGAACTTGGAGCCATCATACCACACAAGTAATGCAGTTGGCTAGTTATGGTCAGATATTTCCAAAATTGAGGAAAGCATCTCTCATAATCTAATGGTGGTTCGGGACGCTAAACCCCACGAATCAATCAAAATTCAGGGGACTCAGAAGTCAGCATATGTTAAGCTAGTTCACTTAAAAAATCGTTGCAGTAGGTCGACCTTGAAAGGTTTTGGTAAAGCAAGCGTTCCAAATGAGTCCGGATGTAATCAAGAAAAGGTTTACAGAAAAGCTCGGCGTGGGGATCTATGCAGGAGGGTCTGAGCTTCACGGGCAGCCGAGTTTGCTCCGAGCTCACTTGCGGTGGCTGCGGCATGAAGACAGTGTGGACAGCGTCATACCAGCGATGACAAAAAGAGTTGCATGAACACGCGTGGCGTTGCAAACGCATGTGGAACATTTGCGGCGGTTATCAAAAAAAAACACCACGTGCGAGCACGTCAGCGCCACCACTCGCTCAAAATTTTAGCGGTGCAGCAACGTAAGCGTGATTGTCGTGCTGTCTTTTTGCCAAGTCAACGTGCACCTCCCGCAGGCGCGTTCGTGGGTGTGTCTTTATTTTTTTGTGGAGGTTCTGTCGTTCCATCTGCATCTTAAAAAATTACACCATCGAATGAAGCAAGGGTGCACACAAAGCACTCTCGCGCTGCTCGTTTCGCTTCTATCACACATTGCAGAACAGTATAAGGGCAGGTCGTCACCAGGAGCACTCGCATCTTGTCGGCAACGTGGCTTTGATTGAATAAGCCATGAACGCGCTGAAATTGATTGCGAAACATTGTAGCCACGTAGTGATACTCCTTTTACTTCTGCGTGCGTGTGTACTTAGTATGAGAGATAAAGCTGATAGAATAATTGTGCCACTCGACAGGAGTACTCCTCCTCGGCTTGAGCATACGTGGTGGGCCTACCCGATCTTCGCCACGGGCATCTGTCAATCGAACTGAAAGACGCGTGAACTCTGATTTGAGCTCGTAGATTCTGAGAAGGTCCTAGTTCAATTCGGGACTGTGATGTTGCCAGTGTGACTGTCAAGCGTTTCATGTGGTGAACGCTAAGCGGCAGCTTTCTTGCACATGAAATAATTTGCTGAGCCTACACTACATGAGCCATGCATAAAATAGTTGTGATAACCTAGCTTCTCGAAGCTTTTTGAGTTGGCTGTCTATTTATGTGCGTCTACTTCTAGCTTAACGTAACTTGAATAGCATGGTCTGAAGACGTGGCTAACCACTACTATGACTTGTCATATTTAGCTTGGTCATAGCATGCCCTGCCATAACAACTTAGGTATACCATCTCGCCAAAAACAATCACAGCATACACACGGAGGGGATGATGATGACTGGGGTGAAGCTTCGGAAGATTTATTGGTATAAACTGCGAATCGTCTGTCTGTCTGTCTGTCTGTATGTATGTATGTATGTATGTATGTATGTATGTATGTATGTATGTATGTATGTATGTATGTATGTATGTATGTATGTATGTATGTATGTATGTATGTATGTATGTATGTATGTATGTATGTATGTATGTATGTATGTTTGTTTATTCGTACATCCATCCGCCCGTCCGTCCACACCTGCTGAGTGATTCACCGAACTAGGCGGTCACGTACCACGAGCTAGGAGGGACAGACCCATGGCTTTAGGAGCTTCACCCCTAATACATCTAATTAGCCGGCCACACGTGCTCGGGTGCTAGCTGTCAATGACAAAGACGATGACGTGCACTGGCCGAGCAGCGCGCTGGAATGGACAGGTTGGCCATGGTGATTAACACGAGGGCCTCGTGTTTAGCTGTGGTTACGATGTTGTAAGAAGCTCGGCCGGTAGTGATCTTAGAGACTGCCGTGCTGATTATTATAAAACAGACGTAGTGCAGGCATTAAAAGCTTCAAAAATAAATTAAGCACCCAGTGCCACTAAAACAATACTATCACAAAATGTTCCGATGATTTTATTTCACGGCTGCACTTCTGCACTCAGTGGAACGACAAAAAAATGAAAGAAGCATCTGGTTCGACAACACCGCCCAACTTAGTCGACCGTCCTTAACGCTATGACTGGTTCCATTGTATACCCAATGATCCGCAGCGTGCTCAGCGGTGGATTTGACTTTTTCGTACTGTTGGCTCGTTCATAAGGGGGTGTCGCGAGAGCTCGGAAAGATGCCCAGCTTTGTGAACTCGGGCGAAACTCGGCCGATCCTGCATAGCACCCGTGAACTACACTTTTGTTTGTCGCATTCATGGGCTTGGTAAATATTGTACTAACAGACGGCGAAGAGAAAAGAACAAGTTCGGTACATGATAAGTTGCGCATTTAAGACCAGTTGTACGCATGGCGCAATGTGACTATGACACGCATAGCGGTATCAAACAAAAACACCCCAATGTCTCAGAGCTAACAAGAAAAGACGCAACAGCTACGTCTCATTTCTCTCAACGCTAGAATCGCGGTAAATAAAACGTATGTGCTTGAATCCTTGTTATTCTTATACGACCCGCATGTCTGCGTTATCACTGAAACTTGGCCTCATGACAACATTCGCAAACAGGAAATTCCGCCACCCGGTCACTGCTTGTATCGGTGAGATAGGAGTTCTCGAGGAGGTGGCGTGGATGTTCTTGCAAGACATCTTGTTGACATAACTATCGGAGGTTAAATTGCTGACCATGAAATTTTTTTGCCCCACTGCGGTGATCTAGTGGCTAGGGTACTCGGCTGCTGACCCGCAGTTCGCGGGTTCACATCCCGGCGGCGGCGGCTGCATTTCCGATGGAGGCGGAAATGTTGTAGGCCCGTGTGCTCAGATTTGCGTGCACGTTAAAGAACCCCAGTTGGTCGAAATTTCCGGATCTCTCCACTACGGCGTCTCTCATAATCATATGGTAGTTTTCGGACGTTAAACCCCACAAATCAACCAATGACCATGAAATTTTGCTGCTAAGCGGCGTTTTGTGAAACTCCTTTCTTTCTTTGTGCAGTATACCGCCTGTCTGACTCAAATCACGTATATTTGTCAAAACTGCGTGAGCATTTACTTAGCCTACGTGATAGAAATATAATCTTGACGGGTGATTCTAACCTTCCTGAAATTAACTGGAATCAATAAAATATTGATATTTTAAAACAATTGATGTTTTATTCGACGTGATGTTTTCTTTGAATTTATAGCAGAGAGTGCGTCAGTGGACGCGTGGTAAATTCATTGATCAGCTATTTAAAACAGAAATATTTAATGGTGCTACGGCATTAGTGAAGCCAGGCATTTCAAATGATAATGTAACTTTTTTTTTTCGTTGGCAGAGGCAAAAAACGGGCTAAAGCCAGCAAAAAATTCTTCTCAAGTTCGGAACTTTCAAAACTCTGATGACGTTTCAGTACTCGATTACCTAGAGGTACATCTTGACTTTCTACTTGATAATATCGAGAACTCTTGGTGAGGTTCCGAGATGCGATAAAGTTTTGCGTCACCAAATTTACGCCTAACAAAATCCTTAACAAACGGCATGTAAGCCTTTGAATAACTAGGGATGTCCTTCACACAAAACGTAAAATGAAACCACTCCGCAAGCAACTAAAAAAAAATGTCATGATCTTTTCGTCTTGAACAGAAACAAAATTTAATAATTGAACTAAGAGAGTCTCAAAACGCTTACTTCAAATTGTCTTTCCAAGTAAATAAATACGACAGCGAGAATTCTGCTGGTTTTCAAAGGAAAGAAGGCAGGATGTTTCGAAAATAAAAAATGTTGGTGAGATATGTACTGATGCCCGGCAGATCTCAGGGAATTTCAAGTGATACTTCGAAAGTTTTTTTTCAGAAAGTGGTAATTATTATACCCGAGCGTGCTGATTCATGTTTAGCTGATGATTTAACAGTGTTGTATGAAGGAGTGGTGTCTATGCTACTTAATGTTAATAAAAAAAGTGTGTGGGCCGGATTGCTTCCATAATGCTTTCATGCATCGCTATGCCGAACAGGTATTTCTTTTTCTGAGAGATTTGTTTAGTTAGTCAATTACCGAAGGCGGCATATCTTACAACTGGCGTTTAGCACGCTTTATTCCCATTTACAGAAAAATGATAGTTTATATGTAAATATTTGTCGTTCAATCTCTAATACGGGCACATGCAGTAAGTTGTTAAAACATGTCGTTTCAAAATAACTCATCTATTTCATTGAAAAGCGCAATGCATTATTGCCGTTTAAGCACGGTTTTTGAAAGAAATTGTCTACAGTTACACAGCTTGTGAATACAGTACATGGTTTTTCACATATCCTTGACACGGCTGGACACATTGATGCCTTGTTTTCAGACTTCGCAAAGGATTTCGGTAAAGTGCCTCATGGGGAGCTAATACAGAAGCTTTAGTATTTCGGTTTCAGAAAAGTATTATTAAAAACAATTGGTGCCTCCCTTAGGGACAGGCAGCAATTTATACAAGTATCGGGTCAAACCTAAGAACTGCTGTGTGTGACTTCTGAAGTGCCCCAGGGAAGTGTTTTGGCACCTTTGTTACTTTTAATTTGTAATATTGATTTGACAGACTTAATTTTAATGACGTTTGCATTCAAATGTTCACTGATAACAGTGTTGTTTTCAAAGAAATTGTTCTCCTAATGATCACTTACTATTACAATACCTGTTGGTTGTTGGGGTTAGGCGGGTTCAATGGGGCATGGAGTTAAACACGGAAAATATTGTACTTCTGCGTATTACAAATCGAAAGCCTAGTACGTTCACCTAATCTATCAAGAAGGGAGGTAGACAAATGTAGGTATCTGGGTGTCACCACCAACAACAAGCTAACCAGTTCAACACATATATCGGATAATTGTACCCGTGTGCTGCAGAACTTGTGGTTTCTGAAAATGAAACAGAAAACCGCACCTCCTAGCTTTAAGCTTTTAGCTTATAATACTTGCGTTAGAACTGAATTGAATTATGCTTCAATTGCATGGGATTCCCACAATGAAAGTGATGTTGCAGAACTAGAACGGGTTCAAAAAAAGCAGTGCGCTTCATATTTAGTAAGTTTTGAATTACTGACTCGCCTTGCTCGTGCAAAGCACTTACCGAAGGTTGTCTGAGCCGCGACCCGCTGAGCTACGTACAGCCAGCCGCCTTTTTAGTCTACGTAAAGGGAAGCCATCTTGTTCTCGTTCGCCTTCTCTTCTTCTTCTTCTTCATCTTGTCCCCTCATAGCTCATAGGGTCATACGTAATGGAAGGAACTGGTCGAGTAGGACGCGTATTTTTTCAATATTTTCTTTAGTTTATTACTCCTAAAATCTAGAAGGGAATTGGTCCTGTATTATGTGAAACTCCTCAGCATTTTCTTCAGTATACTACTCGCATAATCTAGATTTACCTCATACACCTTCTTGCGTGGCTCGTCTGATATTTATGATGATGATGATGATGATCCTTGTTGCTCTGGCGCACACCAACAAAGGGGGATCGGCCAAGAACTGGGTGGCAGGATCTTAAGTAAAAAGGCTTATAATCTTTCAAACACAAAGCAATTTTGGACTGAAGAAAAAATTATAGTAAAAGAAAAGCTAAAAATCGAAAAAGGAGTATATCTGAGCAGGAATCAATGCAGGCTGTCAGATGCGATTTGAGACAGAGGTAATGGTGATATATATATATATATAATACGGCAGTCGCTTTGTTTCAATTATGTAGTTAACTACCGCAGAGCAGACGTCCCTGTGGCTATTACAAAATCAACTGCTGCCAAACGATAAAGCTACTGCCACATTTAATTATAATACTAATTTTTCAAGTGGAGCTACCAGGTATCTTTTTCACTAATAAGAAATGATCTATCGTTTCCATTTCTTCGCAAACCTGAAATAAAAGTGACGCGTTTAGCCCAACTTTATGCAAATCATAATTTAGTTGCGGAATTCCACAACGCAATCTTGTATAAGTAACGTCCAATAGCCGTGTTGCGCACCACTGTCTATTCCAGCGGCATCTTAGATGTGCGAAATCTAAAAATTTATCCAATGAGTAGCAGTTAGAATCACGCTAGCAGGGGTTCTGAACCTTATTGCTGTCTCGTAAGCCTGATCAGGCAAAATCAGGATAAGGGGACCGCTAAAAGATAGTGTGGCTAGTGCATCCGCCATCTCATTGAGATATAAGCCACGGTGGCCTGGTACGCATAAGAGCTGCAGTGTTTGCAAGTTTGTCGGTATAAGTTGTCGAAACATGTGCATAGGTGTTAGGTCAGCTCCTGAAGACAAAGCAGCACATACTGAAAAAAGAATCTGTAATTACGACTGCTTCTGATTCACCCAAAGGAGGTTTCCATAGTGCCAGTAAAATAGCAAATAATTCTGCTTTGCATATTGGTGTGTAATCTGGAAGTATAACCGAAAACAACCTGTCAAGGGAACGTGAGAAGATACATGCCCAAGCCTTTTCATTTGATGTGGATGCATAAGTCGCAATTATGTTGTTCATGTTACCGTGTGCAAAGGAATCCTGAAGCCGATATTTTAAATGTTGAAATGGCATTTGCTTTGCGTTAGAGAGCTAAATATTCTCAAATTTCATCTGAACATCCAAATTAAAGTTACTTGTTGAGAAAACATGTTTGATTTTGACGTTTATTGGTTATAGCAGCGCTTGAACGAACATGATCTGTGGGCAGTGGAACCGCGACCAGCAATTTTTAAAAAATAAGCTTGGCTCTTTAATAAAAGCATAAAACGATTCTCTCTGGGGCAAAGTGCATAGTTCCGAACTTGTTTGGATAGTAAGCATTTTCTATCTATTCAACAATGACGGTAGACGCACTACCATGTATGGCACATCGTCAGCAACAAACTTGGGTAGTCCAAAGAACAAACGTAAAGCTTCCCTTTCTAATATTATTAGCGGTCTTACTTTATAGGTTGCAATGCCCGAAAATAAGACCAAGCCGAATTCCACGATAGGATGTATGTTCATTTTATAGATCATTACAAATGTTTTCTTCGCAACCCCACTTTTCTATTGCTGAGCTTGCGTAACCACCCCATGCCATGCAACTGTTACTTTGAACCCATTGTGATCGATGGGATTTTTTAAATTTAACGAGCTGTTTTCTATATTATCACGGGGTCGTGACGTGGCTGAAGACAGGAGACTTTGGAGAGCATCGGCTCTACAAAGTCTGAAACTGAACAGAGCGTTGGCCGTCGATCAACTACTCACAAGCGGCCAAGCGCGTCGGCATTTATACTCTTGCCGTCGAATGTTCTAGCGTTATAGATAGCGGTGGCGTAGGTTACAGAATAATATGTACAGTTCACAGAGTAGACGTGATCTTATCGAAATGATCTACTAGAGTCCGGAAGCTTCTCGAAAACTGCAGGCGTGGTTTGCGCTGAGAATTGCGTAGTGTTTTGGGGCGATAACAAAACTTGGAAAATGGAACGTGGCATTGCCCCCTTCTGAAAAAAGGCATCGTTCCGATGCTTTAACTGAAGATGAAGAAATAAGAATAATGCAAGAAAGTACAATGAATAAATTACGATAAAATAATAACACAAAAAACACTGTTTCAGTTTGTTAACGCGCATGAAACGGCTTGAGGCGCACGACATGGACGACTTCAGGTCGCGATCGGCGTCGTTGATGGTTCATGATGCTGTCGCGGACAACCTCTTAATCAAGCGGGCCGAGACGTCGAACCACCCTGTACGGTCTGAAGTACCGTCGCAGAAGCTTTCCACTTAGTCCACGTCGGCGTATCGGCGTCCTCACCCAAACACGTTCACCAGGCTGGTATTCCACGAAGCGTCAACGAAGATTGTAACGGCGGCTGTCGGTCGTCTGTTGATTCTTGATACGAAGACGCACGAATTGTCGGGCTTCTTCGGAGCGTTGAAGGTAGTCACTGACATCGAGGTTTTCTTCGGTGGTGACGTTCGGTAACATGGCATCGAGCGTCGTGGCCGGGCTCCTTCCGTAGACCGATTTTATGGAGATATCTGCGTCGTCTCCTGCACTGCCATGTTGTATGCGAAGGTCACGTACGGAAGAATGGCGTCCACGTCTTGTGTTCGACATCGAAGTACATTGCCAGCATGTCGACGATCGTCTTGTTAAGCCGCTCGGTGGGGCCGTTGGTCTGTGGGTGGTACGCTGTCGTCCAGCGGTGGTTTGTCTGGTTGTATGCCAAGATCACTTGAATTAGGTCGCCAGTAAATGCCATTCCTCGGTCGGTGATAAGGACCTCCGGGGCGCCGTGATGTAGGACAATATTTTCGACGAAGAACTTAGCTACCTCGGATGCACTGCCTTTGGGAAGGGCTTTTGTCTCGGCGTAGTGGGTGAGTTAGTAGGTAGCTACCACGATTCACTTGTTTCCGAAAGCCGACGTCAGGAACGGCCTCAGTAGGTCAATACCAATCTGCTGGAAAGGTCGGCAAGGTGGTCTAATTGGCTGCAGAAGTCCCGCTGGCCTTGTCAGCGGTGCCTTGCGTCACTGACAGTCCGGCATGACCTCACACAACGAGTGACGTCGGTGGTAAGACGTGGCCAGAGGTACCTTTCTTGTATACTCGCGAGCGTGCGAGAAACACCAAGGTGCCCTGCCGTCGGATCGTCGTGCAGGGCCTGCAGTAGTTCTGGTCGCAGAGCTGAAGGCACCACAAGGAGGTACTTAGCTCGAAGCTGTGAAAAGTTTTTCTTTTGTAGAAGACCGTTGCGCAGGAAGAACGACGCAAGTGCGCGCTTGAATACCTTCGGAACATCAGCGGTCCTGCCTTTGAGGTATTCTATCAGAGCTTCAAGTTCCGGGTCGGCCCGCTGTCGTTCAGCGAAGTCGTCGGTAGTTATCGTTCCCAAGAAGTAATCGTCATCCGGGTCATCGGGTGGTGGTTAGTCGACAGGCGCACGAGAGAGACAGTCGGCGCTTGAGTGTTTCTTGCCGGACTTGTAAATGACAGTAATGTCATATTCTTGAACTCTCAGGCTTCATCGTGCGAGGCGACCTGAAGAGTCCTTCAAGGTGGCTTGTCAACACAAGGCGTGGTGGTCGATCAACACTTTGAAGGGCCTGCCGTAGAGGTAGGGGCGAAATTTCGACATAGCCCAGATGATGGCGAGGCACTCCTTTTCTGTTGTGGAATAATTTACTTCTGCTTTGGATAGCGATCGGCTGGCGTAACTAATAACCCTTTCAAGTCCGTCAGCCCTCTGCACATGAACGGCGCCAAGACCTACGCTGCTTGCGTCAGTGTCTATTTCTGTCTCGGCGAATTTGTCAAAACGGGCAAGTAACGGAGGCGTCTGGAGGCGATGTTTAGGATCCTGGAAAGCGTGTTCCTGCGGCGTTTCCCACTTGAACTCCACGCCGGCCTTGGCAAGGTTAGTGAGAGGATCGGCGATGCGGGCGAAGTTTTTCACAAACCGCCTGTATTAGGCGCACAGGCCCGCAAATCGGCGCACCGCCTTCTTGTCAGTGGGTGGCGGGAAGTCGGCAATGGTGGCTGTTTTCCGTGAATCGGGACGAACTCCAGACTTGCTAATAACGTGCCCCAGAAACAAGAGCTCCTCTTACGCAAATCTGCACTTTTCTGGCTTCAGTGTGAGTCTGGACGTCTTTATGGATTGAAGTACAACTTCAAGGCGCCGAAGATGCTCGTCGAAACTTGAGGAAAACACGATAACGTCGTCCAAGTACACAAGGCAAGTCTGCCACTTCAATCCTGCCAGTACTGTATCTATAACGCTTTGAAAAGTTGCAGGTGCTGAGGAAAGACCGAAGGGCATCACCCTAAACTCGAAGAGGCCGTCCGGTGTTATAAACGCCGTCTTCTTTCAGTCTCTTTCGTCGACTTTGATTTGCCAATAACCACTCTTGAGGTCCATTGACGAAAAGTACTTGGCGTTATGGAGCCGATTAAGTGCGTCATCTATTCGAGGGAGAGGATATACGTCCTTACTTGTGAATTCGATCAGGTTGCGATAATTGACGCAGAAACTTAGGGTGCCATCCTTTTTCTTCACTAACACCACAGGGGATGCCCATGTACTCTTGGACGGCTGGATAACGTCATCGCGCAGCATTTCATCAACTTGTCTCTTCATGGCCTCACGTTCTCGCGTCGAAACCCTGTACGGACTCTGACGGAGTGGTCTGGCATTTTCTTTTGTTATGATGCAATGTTTCGTAATCATATAGTGGTTTTCGGACATTAAACCCCACATATCAATCAATTCAATGTTTCGTGATTGAGGTCTGCCGAATTTTTGATGACGACAAAAAGCAATTTTCGTATTGCAGGAGCAGGGCCATGAGCTCCTCTTGCTTATGGTTCGGAAGTCTGGGATAGACATCGAAAGCTATGGGAGCGGCTTGGTTCCTCTGAGCAGGTTCTGCAGAATCGCCGAGGGCGAAATACTGGTGGCTTCGAAAATTTTTTCGATGTATGCGACCGTTGTTCCTTTGTTCACATTTCTGTACTCATTGCTGGAATTCATGAGCATAACCGTTGCTTTGCCTCCCCGCAGCTCTGTAGTTCCTCTTGCGACGCAAGCATTTCGGGTGACAAACAGATGTTAACTGCCTTCAACGACGCCTTCGAAATCAGGTGATTTAGGAGCGCCGACTGAAATAATGACGCTTCAGTGAGGCGGAATGGTGAATTGTTCTTCCAGCACATTCAAGGCATGGTTTCCTGACGGCGTGCGCGGCGGTAGTGCTTCTTCTGTGGATAACGTTATTGACTTTGTTTTTAGGTTGATGACAGCACCATGGAGGCATAAGAAGTCCATGCCAAGGATGACAGCTTTCGAGCAACGCTGTAGGACTACGAAGTCTATAGGATAAATACGGCCGTTAATGGTGACTCTCGCTGTGCAGATTCCTGCAGGCGTTACGAGATGACCTCCAGCTGTGCGGATTTCAGGGCCTTCCCAAGCTGTCCTAATTTTCTTTAACTTCATGGCGAACGACCCACTGATGACGGAGTAGTCGGCTCCAGTATCGACGAGAGCGGTCACACTTTGGCCGTCGATAAGAACGTCGAGGTCGCTAGTTCGCCGTCTCGCATTACAGTTAGGGCGTGGCTTCGGGTCACGGCTGCGTCGGCTTGTTCCGCTGCTTCCATGTTGCGTCGTCAGGTCACCTTCGGTAAGTGAGGTTTCGCCGTCAGGGCTTTGCCTGTTTAGCGTTGTGTTCGGAAAGCTCCGTCGCGGCGTCGTCGTCGTCGGAGGATCTTCGGTAGTTTGTCGCACAGCAACCACACCTACATTAGTTGCTGCCCTTAGTTTTCGGGCTAAGAGACCGGCCCCGCGTTGGGCCAGAGTACTGCCAGTGGTGCGGTGACGTGTGGCGGCTGGGCGACGGCGAACGGGAAGAACTTCGTGGTGTCCACCCAGTTCCTGTCAGGTAGTCGGCGAAGTCACGTGGTCGTTCTCCTGGCTGTGGACGCGGTGCATTGACGGCGAAGCCACGCAGTCTCATCTGTCGGTAGAGGCAACGGCGGTATTTGTGTCCGGCCTCGCAGCAGTGGGTAGCAGAGCGGGCAATGGTCAGGGGTGCGCCAGACGTCAGTCTTCTTCGGCGCACTGCGCTGGGCCACTGGCAAAGTGTAGGACGTCGGTGGGGGTGGTGGCGGTGGTGGCGCCTGGCGACGGAAGTGCGATGGTGCAGTGTTTTGGCGTGCGCGTGGAGGAGGGGCGTGGCGGTGGGCTGCAGCAGCATAGCTCATGGCTTGCAGCTGAGGCTTGCAGCTGAGGTTGAAGTACGAGCTGCCCTCCATGGTCTTTATAGCAGATCGGCAGCCGGGCCCGACGGCATTACTAACAAACTGTTAATGAATCGCGATGATAGCTCTATCATTTACTTGACGGATCACTTCACCGGATTATGGAAAAAAAGGAGAATATCCGGACGAATGAAAGCATGCGAATACCATTCTCATACCGAAACCAGGTAAACCACTCAGCCTAGATAACCTTCGTCCAATATCACTTACGTAATGCCTAGGTAAAGCTATAGAACACGTCAATCTCAACAGACTTACGCACCACGTTGAACAACATGACATAATCCCATATAACATGATCGGTTTCCATCCCGAGCTGTCGACTCAGGACGCCATGCTCCTGATCAAGCACCAGTTCATACAGGTTAGACCAGTGCATACGATAGCGCTCCTAGGTCTCGACGTCGAAAAAGCTTTTGACCGCATAGAGCATAAGGCCATCCTCAAAGTCCTATCTACGCTGGGTCTGGCGAGAGGCTTTTCCGCATAGTCAAGTTGTTTCTTAGTGGTAGACAAGCGAGCCTCACACTAAGAGAACTAAAATCTAAGTTGGGTACACTGGGCAACATAGGCACCCCACAAGAAACTGTGCTCTCACCCATGTTATTTAATTTAGCAATGACCAGAGTTGCGAGGGTTTTCAAGCGGATTGAAGGTATACAGTTCGCAATATATGCCGACGATATAACCACATGGAGCATCAACGAAAACATAGGCCAAGCGGAGACTAGACTTCAGGAGAGTGTAGACATTGTGGAAAGCACTCTCGGCGAATAGGGGCTAAATTGTTCGGCGATGAAGTGAGAGCTTTTGGTTATAAAAATCGAGGTAGGGGTCGAAGACCCAAGGGATATGTCCCTGGTGAGGAGGCCAACGTTATCTTCCAACATTATCTTGCGCAGTCAGGACAGATGTGATCAAGCAGGTCAAAAAAATTAAAGTTCTAGGCTTCTACATAGAAGCGGGAGGTAGCAACCCCACTGCCATTCAGCATATTTCCATAAAAAACTGACCAAGTACTCAGGCTTCTAAAGAGAATCACCAACCGACACAGGGGCCTTGGTGAAGACAGCGCTTTAAGGCTACTACACGCCTTCACTCTCTGTCACTTCGCCTACGTGGCAGGTCTCCTCCAATGATTGCAGGCCGAGCTGAACAAGCTCAACACCATTATCAGAAAGTTAGTCAAAGCTGCCCTAGGTATACGGAGTAACTCTTGAGCTTAGGCGTGCACAGTACTAGGCAAGAAATGGCTGAAGCGCAACAGATGGCGCAGCAGGAAAGACTAACGAGGACACGTGCGGGTAGGCTGATACTCAGGGCAATCGGGTCCTTCCCCAATAGTTCAAAGAACCCAAAGGAGGTCGAGGTCGAACTGAACGCGAAGCTTGGAGACGTGATTAGAACCTCTCCCCTGCCGAGAAACATGCATCCGGAACACAATGTCAGCAGGCGAAGAGTGAAAGCGAAAGCTTTATTGAAAGAAATCAAACAGGTAGGACAACAGGCGGCCGTCGTCGACGCAGCCTAGGTGAAAGGCCAAGAGGCCTACACGGCTGTGGTGGTCGACAGCCAGGGAGAGGCACTGGACGTCCTGGCTATACTCACTAAGAATTGCACGGTTGCGGAACAAGCCGCAATTGCTTTAGCTATTGGGAACGAAAATTGGTCATACGTCTATGGCAACTCCAAAGCAGCAATACGAGCTTCGACAAGGGCTATGTCACAGGAACTGTGTTTAAACTTTTGAACAAAGTAAATCCTATCGATACTGAAATTCGATGGTTTCCTGGGCATATGGGACAACTGGACGAAACTCAGGTCAACCTCATTGAGGTGACGAAGGACCTGGCACGAGGACTCGCTGGCCGTGCCGGTTAGACCCGATCCGACGCCCACTACCATTCCGGGGGCTATAAAAATTATTTAATCACTTACAACGACATCACAAACTATTACTTGGGGCGTAGGTAATTCCCACTGCCACAAACAATATGGAACAGGGCTCAGACAGTCACGCTACGTTATTTGCAAACCGGAACTTAGCCCACTCCGTATTTTCTACATAAAATTCTCCCTGACAGTGAAATTCAATACGAGTGTGACGCGTGCGATGGCATCATTGGGATCACACACATGCTGCAGGGCTGTCCCGCGACTCTCGCCGACCCCGAAGAACAATGGTTTTACTGGCAGACGATGGTGCAAGCGCGTCTTATCAAGACCAACTAAGGGCAGTCTAGGAGGTCCACGATGACGCCACAAGGCTCGGCCTGATGGTACCGACATGGACGCGGCCCGCGTTGGTCTGAAAGGAGCGGGCTTCAGGACACAAATAAAGTTTTGGGAATGAATGAATGCGTGTCTGTCACAATGAGTGGTGACAAAAATTTAGAGCGAAAATCACGGACCGTTCACAGGCTATGTGAAACGACATCGCCATCAGCGACGGTTGCGAACAGAGTGATTGGAGCGAACGGAACAATTTTTTCGCTGCAATCATGGCATGTGAAACAGCCCTAAGTTAGAAGCACTGCGATATAATATTCCACCTATTCATCATGAGCCGCCGCAAAAAGAATGTGCATATACTGCCTTGCAGATGTGTAGCGGGTACCGTGCTTGTACGCAGAAATAATCGCAGTGGCCGCTTCTAAGTTTTTAAAGAATACGATTACTTGGAACTTAGTGGGTACCTTGCAGGTGTATTTACGTTAGATGCCTCAAAACTGGCTATCAAGGAGCTTTTAAAAGGAGCTTTTAAAGCCATGTATGAACTCTTGTCACAATACTCGGACGAACGCTGGTCCATCAGCTTAAAACGTTTAGTAAAGACGCTTCCGTGACAGTTTCGTCGTCTCTTTCTTGCATACCAATACCATACGTCGGGTCCAGCGTGAATGACGTTCAAAGAATCTGGTCTGGGCGATTTTGGTGATCTATCTTTCAGCAAGATTTTTCTGTGGTGCATTACACACAAGTGTTCCGCTTTCCCAGTTTATGAACAAATATCACAATATAGCTCTCAAATATGTTGCACAAAGACATCCCAAATCTGTGGAGATGCAATTGACAGTGCTTGAAAGTCACTATGCGATTGGTAGAAGGTTTTTTTTTTCTCTTTCAATTGTGTAGTTACAGCACATATTGATTCGCGAAGGAAATGGACAGTTTTTGTTTGCTTTATAACTCCTAATGAGCGTATAAGCAAAAACATTTTGATCGCAGTGCGCCAACAGAAAGAAAAGTTGCCAATGGCCTGTTTGTAGTACGGTGCCACGATGGATTTCAGTGTGGCTTCGTGCTTCAAACGGGTGGCTGTCAATTCCTATTTTTTCCACTTTGCTGGGTTCCACAAAAGTGATTGTAATTGTGCCATGGCTTACTTTTATGCAGTTTATATATTTTTTAAAGAACGAGGAAAAATTCTTTATGCTTTTACGGAATGTTGTCTGTATCACTAATCTATACCAGTACTGTGCCACCAGAGTCAATTTTGACCATTTTTTCAAGGGCATTTCTTGCATTATTCTGCAATTCACTGGTCACGGCCTCTGAAGAATACCTTCGGGCACGTTGGCGGACTGCTCTGCACTGTTCGAGCGTTAATTAGGAGCTCCAAATTATGAAAGAGGCCGCGGAAGCTGCTGGGAGACTCGGTTCCTCCACGAGATTACAGGTGGGAGCCTAGTCCAGCGTGCATTCAGCAATTATTAAAATTTTCCTATCTCTGTTTTGACTTCTTTCTTTGCTACTATTAACGATGCGTTATTTGCCGAGGATGGAAAAAGATCTTGTGTAACAACATATTTAAGACATTTACAAAAGCATAACATATGAAACTCGCACAGGACATGCTGGATTGGAGAAACTTCCGATACGCATTCGCCTGCAGGTGGTAGACATATGGGGACATACTTGATTAGAATTCCCTTATACAGCTTTTCATAGATTCGTCTTTGAAAATAGTATATTTCTTTAAATACACAAAAAACCATCCAATAATTTAATAATGCAGTGCAAGAAAAAGCAGATTGTGTGCCCTTTGGAAAGGGCTCAATCTTGAGGCGTAGGTGTAGTCTGTTGACACGGACGAATAAGTGCTGTATGTGTCTTCTTGCAACGTTTCTATTCGGGTACAGCAATATGTGCATGAAAATAAAAATTACATGTACTGCTGACGGCCACAAGAAAAAAGCAATCACAACTTTATTACTATTTTCGGCAACAATTATTAATAAATATACAGCTATGGCTGCCCGCAACCTATAAGACCTCACAGGAAATCGGTTTTTCTTGTTTCTTCAGCCAGGAGTGCAGAAAATACAGCCTAACCTGTATCCGCAATGTCAATAACTACGGAATAGCAGGAGTCTTCATATAATTATTGGGTCAGGCCACCAAAACGAATATTTGATCAGCTGCGGCAATTACCTCTTGTTGCCTTGCCTCATAAAAATGCAATCGACTAAGCGCGGTTCACTGAAGCCAGTGTGGTGTGCTAGAAGGGGATGCGTGGACGTGCTTTATTTTGGGTGCTGCTTGCCACTGCTTGGACGCTGGCGAATGGAATGGACTGCCCGTCCATTCCCATACCATGTGAGCGCTGCTTGTTTTTTGTAGCTGCAAAGCCACGGAGCCATCATAGGTTCTTTTTTGAAAAATTAGTAGTACTGTCATTATTATCTGGGTTACTACGTCCTAAAACCACATTAAAGTTTTGACGGACAATGTAACAGAGGGCACCCAAAATCTCGACCATCTGGTGTTCCTCAACGTGAAGTGAAAAAATATTAAGGAAGCAACCCACAAAGACAAAACGAGGAAGGGAAAAGCTGGAATTTCCACCTACAATTTTGTCGCTGCAAATAAAAAAAATGCAGTATGTTTTTGAATATTCTTTTTATATCATCTGTTAGAAACAATTTTCGAGATTTTAAAACAAACATAAAATGAATTTTGTAAGTACTGATTTTTCAGTAGGCTTTATTGTCGACAAATTTGATAGTTTGAGATCATCCATAAAATTATTTGTTTAAGATACAACCGCAGTATCAACAAGAATTATTGCCAACATTATGTTGCAACTGGTCACCAAGTTATAAAACAGTAGCTGGGTTAGCCTAGGAGAAAAGAAACTCTAATAAAGCAATTTTTAGAAAATGTCACCTGTTCAGATATTTTCCTGAAACACTTTGCTTCAGTATACAAGCTTCAAACAATGCTGCTTCACTCCTCGTTACGCGTACATGCATTAAAAAATTGTGTTCATTGAGCTAGTATATGTGTTTTATATCGTCGTTAACTTTCGAAATTGAAAAAGGACGAGATTAGTTTCACTGTACAATAGGCTCAATATATATTTTCTCCTAAACACTTAACGAAAAATGAAGCTCAGTTTCAAGCTGCCCTGCCGCGGTGGTCTAGTGGCTAAGGTACTCGGCTGCTGACCCGCAGGTCGCGGGTTCAAATCCCGGCTGCGGCGACTGCACTTCCGATGGAGGCGGAAATTTCGTAGGCCTGTGTGCTCAGATTTGGGTGCACGTTAAAGAACCCCAGGTGGTCAAAATTTCCGGAGCCCTCCACTACGGCGTCTCTCATAATAAGATGGTGGTTTTGGACGTTACACCCCACATATCAATCAATCAGTTTCAAGCTATTGGGTTGTATGTGTACAAACTACAATACAAGCAATCAACTATGATATAGCAACTTTCCGACCCGTGTCGACCTTTCGTGGAATCACCCACCTCTTTTTGAGTCATATAATACACCATGAAGGACCCCTACCGTACTCGACCGCTTCACAATTGCCCTTGTTAAAAATAAAAGCAATGGGACACACAGCATGTACATAAGCGCTAAGGAAATCATTTCCCGCATTGAAGAAGACAAGTCCTCTTGTAAAAACGCCGGCTCGAACACACACACACACCTTGAATATGAATATCGTTTAAAACAGTTCCATCATTTATATCACATGCAGTTGTAACATAAGTATTTATTGGTGTTAACAGCGTTGCTTCTGTTTTGGGCCCAGTGGCAGATGCTGTGGTAGAAGCACATGGTTGCATGACCAAAATGGGCCGTCCCATCAAGAACGAGGAGTATGACGTGAGTGGACATGAACTTCGCGCAGCTTCAACTAACACGTGCATGGCTGGGGCAAAGCAGAGCTGTTGGATACCTAGCTGATCTAATCTGGGCTAGGCTTTTACACTCTCGCCTCGGTTTTTCTTGCCACTGGCTGTGCCTGATTGTTCCTTACGCCTTCCTACCTATTTCTGACTGTGTCTACGCGCCTCTCTACATTGGTTTCAATTGCTTCGGTTCATTTTCCTCTTGCTTTCTCCTATATGCTAAGTCGACATTTTCAGAGGCGAAGCTCCTTAAGGTCGAAGCTTGTCTGTTAGCGCTGTGTGCCGTAGCTGCCACTGACGACGATGCTGATGAAAATAAACAACAAGGCCGTTTCAGACCACACAATATGGTCTTCTTCTTGTTGCCCTTCACTTGTGGCTCATACCCACAGTGGGGGATCGGCCAATAATTGAGTGGTCTTATAAAGTATAAATCGATTTTAGAGTATAGAAACTAACTATTGAAATCATTACAAATTTTTTATAGAAATTTTGATAAGCCCTGATCTGTACTTACTATGAAGTTTTGTATTACTAATTGATAATTACCTTAAATTAAAACCTAACTTTAAAAAAGAAAAAAAGAGAAGTTATGCGTATGTCGACACAGAAGTATATTAGCACTTTGTTTGTCTTTTTGTTTCATTTAGATAATTCCGCACTGCCTCAGAAACTTTCGCACTGGCAACCCCAGAAATAGAGGCTTCAAAGGACAGAATCACGGGTATAGAAAAATTTATTCCAATATCACGTAAAGTATTTTCTAACTTGGATCTATGAGCTGTAGTGAATCGTCTACATGTCAAAAATTGTACTGACCCATAGTTTTTAGCTCGCCACAGAAAGTGCACATTAGAGAAAGAGCGTCACCAGACCTGTCTTGGTAGAAATTCAATTTGGGCACTCTACAGCGCAGCCTCGTAATTGCGACTTCTAGTTTACGTGTGTCGCAAGAGGATCGGCACCAGTGGTTTAATAAATGCCGATATTCAGTCGAATTTGTGAGTGGTGTACCTGTGGAGCTTTCTATAATGGTACGCCTGTGAAATGGCGCAGCCGTTACATAAGTGGAGGGTTAAAAACACGGTAAAAATATCTTCACACACATTATATTCAATGATCACGGCACAGCGCAAGCAAGGTACCCACTATACGTATTGAGGATGACGATGGCGCTCTTGACAATGCAGCAAAAGCGCGTTCCAGATTACACAGTCTCTTGCTGCTATCTTGGCATAACACACGCATGGAATTCAGTATATATGATGACAATGACGATGAGCATGATCACAGACAAAAAATGGCTTGTGCAGTAGATGACATCTTGATGCACTCCATGATTCATTTCGTAGGACTGTAAATAACCAATAGCCTCTAGGGGAATGTGCCCAGACCTTGTCACTGCCAACATGAAGCTAGATTCTATACGACAAAGCAGTATTAATGAAGGAAAAACAGAATTCACAACTCAACACAACAAATTTGAGCTATGACCAATAAACATTGTATGTAACAGTGCACGGCTTGTTACTAATATACATGCCTGAGTGCTCAACGTCATGGTTTATTTATGGTAAAATTTAATGATCCCAATGCTTCGCCCACTATATAATTATGATTTACATCGTGGATACGCCGTGTTTTAGGGGTGAAGCTGCTTAAGGTTGAAACTTGTTCATTGGTGGCGTTGGCATTCCCCATAGCCGTACCAGGCGTAACCCTGCCTTCAGAAGTCGCGGAGCAATAGCAATATGAAAGAGGTGTCAAGACAACCCTGAAAAGGTGTGTGTTAAGTCGCGGCCAAGCGCCAAAACGGTCGCTACATGACATAAAGGTGGTGGCGCAGACGTGCGCTTTCAGCACGTAAAATTTGCAAGGTATTTGGCCACGTGTGCCTCTACAACAACAATACCTTGTCACTTTAGGCTCTGCGATGCGTATTGTACGACTGAAAACTTCCTACCACTATCAGAGGCACATGTATTGACGTTGCCTTCTCAAACTTTTCATTGCGTTCAATCATTGATGGTACCTTGGCAACCTACATTACTAGACATAAAGTAATAATTTTTAAAGGGAAATGAGTACTCGAGCTCATTGGGAGACGCCCTTCTTGTACTTTGCAAAATACATCTATTGCGTATTTTTAATGTACATAGTTCATTGAAACTATATACTTCATCCTAATGTGAATCACAAATACTTTGTATGCAAGGTATTTAGCAACGGTGTCGCGTCTATATAGGACGGTTGGAAATAGTATGGAGGATCCGCGCGTTACCAGATCAACTCCACTTAAATTCCTGCAACGTCAGTCACTTTGTGAAGATGGTGGCTATTTTTTCTCTTCCTCCTGTTTGTTAGCTCTGCATTCTCATCTTCGTTCCCCAGTACCACCCTACCGGTACTACATGAAAGAAAGTGTAACGATAATATAGAAGACTATGCTATGTCTGCAAAACCGCGGATTCAAGGCACTCGCCTGAGCATAGTGGGTGCACGGGTCGAATATCGTCTCTCAAAGAATTCTCGTTCCAATAACATCTGTTTTTTTCTCAACATTTCTGTCTGTTTTCTCCCTCTTTTTTAATCTCGCTCTCAGTGTACTCGTTCTAACACCCATGAAAATGATTACCTCTTACGCATGCTAAGTCAGGGCATGTATTCTAGGAGTGAGGCAGAGTACGAAGGAAAGAGCACATGCTGGTTCATGATTAACAACAGATCTCTTCCGCCACGCAGGGAGTGACGCTCGTATTGCATAGCATTACTGCCAAAAGTACCCACTTCTTTAGTTTACATCAAGTAGACGCTCAAGCAAATTTTAGTTCTAGCGCCAAACGTTGGCGGAACGTGCACAGTTGTCATAAAAAAAGCTAAAGAATGGCCTTTCTACAGCAATTTAAAGCGACGACGTCAAGAGCTTATTTCGCAAAAATTTTACCAATAGAGCCAGCGTTAGAGTTGTTAGTTGTGAGTTAAGAAATATCTTGTCCACGTTCGAACAATCAATACAGTCAAAAATAAGATAATAAAGATTGTAAGCTCCTAATTAGACTGAACTCACGCTGTCGGTGTGGCAAAAAAGTGTTCTAGAATTGAGCCAAAATATTTTCTGGAACTAGCTTGAAAACAAAAACTAAAAAATGCGTCATAGTGCAAAGACTCCTAAAATGAGTGTATAATCGCACCAGGTGGTAAAATATGTGAATTGCAAGACAAGCGAGTCAAGGCGTAGGCACATTTATTTTATTTTTTGGAGGGGGGAGGGTGCACCTTTTTGATCAGACGGGGGGGCCGGGCAGGCAGATGCAGTCGAGTGTCATCTTGTACTAGGTATGCTATGGCGAAAAAAATGTCGACGCCTCCGCAGAACACGCAGGGCAGTCGCAGCAAAAACTAAATCAACGTCTTTTCGAGATCTCGTTGTAGACAATAATGGGGCGAGCAATGCAAGCACACCTCAAGCTACCCACTACCTCGTAAATTATCGTAACTGGTTCTTGCGGGTAAGAGGCTTCAGAGACTGTCTGCGATCAGGGTCATCGGTCGTAATGTTGTCCTTTTTTACAACTCCTTTCTCTCAACTTTTTTTCTCCTTACATCTTCAAGTACAGCGTAGCCAGCCTGTCTAAGGACTCGATAAACCCCCTGTCCTTCTTTTTATCCTCTTCTTCTTCTGCGATGCTTTATGAAAAACGTTAATAGGGTTCCTGGTCCGTAATGACACCAGTATTGGTCATTTTTGCTCAAGAGTTTCAAGAACCAGCGTGGCTCTGTGGCATAGTACTCGACTACTATGAAAATATCCCAGGATCAAATCTTATGCATTCCTAGACATTTACTTCTGATCACAGTTCTTATTTCGCACGATAGCATAGCTGTCACGGACGCCAGGTATGGTGGTATCTAAAATCACTGAGAAAATATTCAAAACAACGGGAACAAACTTACCGCGCTACAGATGCAATCTCACGCACTATAAACTGTACAATAACACTCTGTGCCCCGAACGTTCGCCACACGCGTGTAGTGCACAATTCTTCGAACTTATCTCCAGTATTTCTCTTCAAGAAAACACCGAAACCAACACCAGCGCTGGTTATTGTCTCGGCGACCCTCTTAAGCAAAGTACTCGAGTGGCCTCATACCTCGATTCTTCAACGTCGACTGACCGAACTACACGACTCAAGAACGGCTCGTACATCAAAACTTCGCGGCCGAGTTTACCACCCGTCCTACCCTTCGACACGTCTAGTTTGGATCCCTCTTTATTTCGCGAACAATTGGAACAATTGTACTGCGCGTAGCTAGTACCAGGGCGGCAGCCAGGGGTAAGGGTTTCATCTCACAGTATCGTCTGCGAAAACGGTTGCCTCCAAAATGGACCCCGCTTCGACGTCTTGATTTCTGTTCATTTGTGCTGGTTGGCTGTCACGTGTGTAGATGCCAAGAGCACACCCTAGGCGCCTTACTATGCTTGTTTTCTGGTTTCATTGCATGCACCCGTAAAGTGAACGTTTGGAAGGGTAATCTGACGTCTGGGGGCGGTGGCATGCGTCTGCTTCAGTACTCATTTGCGACAAAAACACATGCTCTGTGACCAATAACGCGCGTCATGATACGTTTCTTAACTCTGTAGATTGCAGAGGAACGCCTTGTGCTTCAATGTAGCGTCTCTTTTCTACGTTCGAGCTGCTCAGCAGCACACAACACACACAACAAAAGAACCATCTGCCTCATCAGCGCGCACCAGAAAATCGCACGCGATCACAGAAAAAATGTGACGAACTGCTCCCAAAGACAATCGCAAACAAAAACAAAGCACGAGAAAGCACACGGAAAGAATTGGCCCCGTATCAGCATGCCCATCAGCAAATAACGTCAAAAGACGATCGTCTTGCGTGGGGAGAGAGTGAACAAAACATTTATTTGGTGTTCTGCGCAAGAAAATTAGCTAATGGTATTCTGGGTGAGCTGCGTTAGAATGCCTCGAGCGAGCAGCGGAGGTGAATGAGCGCATCAAATGACGTCACACGTAAGAAATGAGCGTCATCTGGCAGTTTTCTTGGAAAACGAAGCACGTGGCTCTGAGACTCGTGTGCGCACCCGTCTTAGAGGTGATAAGGTATAGAACGCAAGGCGACGGGTAGGTGCCACCACGACCTCGTCTTGGCAAAGCGTTCGAAACACTCACCTTTTCGTGCAAGCGTTGCATGGTCAGCGCAGCGTGATAAGCGCTACAGTCCTTAAAATTATTTATGTATGCCTTTCCTTGTAAAAGACGCACATGCAGTGTATATACGTGTTGTTATGGTGCACCAGATATGCGTAATAATTGATTTTCAACTGACAATTACACAAGATTGAACACTAAATCTTCAGCAAGATTGGTGGGTGCTCCGGATGGGGTCAGCCGTTTCAAATACCCCGTGCCGTTAAGAATGAAAAAAACAGACAAATGTACAGAAAGACAAACAGACAGACAGACAGACAGGCAGACAGACAGACAGACAGACAGACAGACAGACAGACAGACAGACAGACAGACAGACAGACAGACAGACCAATAATTTTGCGTCGAAGGTCCTCAAGAAAGACTACCGTCTTTAAAAGCATCTAGTGGCTAAGGTACTCGGCTGCTGACCCGCAGGTCGCGGGATCGAATCCCGACTGCGGCGGCTGCATTTCCGATGGAGGCGGAAATGTTGTAGGCCCGTGTGCTCAGATTTGGGCGCACGTTAAAGAACCCCAGGTGGTCAAAATTTCCGGAGCCCTCCACTACGGCGTCTCTCATAATCATATGGTGGTTTTGGGACGTTAAACCCCACAAATCAATCAATCAATCATCTTTAAAAGCACATGGACACGCACAAATCTTCTCACAACCTCCTTTAAAAACGAAGTGTCATCCACGTTTATTGAATGAAAGTCAGCGCCCTCAAAAAAAAAAAGCGGCCGGAACTCTCAACCCTGTCAAGACGCGCTCGCCTATTGACGGCGACGTGACGCAACAGGCCGTACCTTGTATTTATTTAGCGGCAGTGGGGAGTGGTGTACAGTTATATACCATAATCAGCGGTCTTGTATTGTATGCTGTGATGAATAAGTGAATTTCGTTTTGCCTTCAATTTTATGTACTACTTCATGGTATCAGCCTCTAGCCTGAACTTGCCAAAAGTAGGCCTCTGCCCCTTTCTTTGATGGTTGTTGGTTGCTACCATTCATATATTGCAGAGCATGTTTAGATGTCATATACTGCACAAGCCCGCCGTCGTCCGTGTCCTTCACCATCAATAGTGCCATCGTCGTCATGGCGCATAGTGGGTGCCGTGCATATGCTCGGCTTGGGCGAGCGCTAACGCCACGGACGGACGAGCCTGAAAGTTAACGATCTTCGTCCTCAAATGTTTTGTCACAGATAGCTGACAGTTATATTTGTATGAAAGTAAGGCATCAAAGATATTCTTCGTAACTACTTGCGTCCTTCAAGGTTACGTCTTGGGACCGCTAATATATTTAACTTTCATAAATAACCTGACGCCACACATTGACATTAATATCAAGTTGTTTGTAGACGATTGAACCATTTATAAGAAAATCAACAGCTTCAAAGGCCACATCATAATCGTCTGAAGACCTCTACGAATGTCTAACCAAACTGGCGGATATTTGCGCTGAGTGGCGAAAGTTTATCAACGCCGAAAAATTACCAATTATGACGGTAACGCGTAAGCATAATCCGTCGCAATTTGGTTGCGCCATTCATAGTTCACCACTGACTAAATTTTTGTCGCTCAAGGTCCTAAGCATTACGCTAAAATTTGATCCGAGATTTGATACACACAAAGCTACTTAGTATGGCCACATTGTGTAAGCTTTCGTATCTAAGAAGACGTCAGAGAACAGCTCCTGTATCCGCAAGACTTCGGGCGTATACACCATGTTGGTGAGGACAGTATTAGAATATGTCATTGTAATTTTTCTTTCTCATTCACTGGTTTATATTTGTAAACTAGAGGTACTACAACGTAAATCAATACGGTTTGCACACAAGTTCACACGTAGAGAATATCTCACAAATTTTATCCGCTACAAAATCTCGTACAATTTTTTTTTTCATTGATAAACTAACTACCTGGGCAAAAGAGGTGCGCCTGGGGTTCTTGTAGCAGTTGCCACACGTCCACTACGAGGGAGATGTGTCTAAGTACATCACACTTTCACAGTCGCGCCCTTCGCGTCAAAAAGACAAGCAAGCACAGTCTGCAGGAATATTCCTCAAATAGCATCGGCTTTCGGAAATCGTATTCCCACTAAGAAAGTGCGAATAGAATAAAATAAATGCAAGTGTTACTAATGCACACACTATCCGCGTACAGCAAGGTGTTGCAAACCATCCGCCACCTCAAGTAGTATGTGAACGCTTCGTGGACTTTCTCATCATTTTCTCCTTTTCGTTTAGCACAGTGCACTACAATACTTGGACAGTCCTGCCTTCCGCTTTGTTGCGGTAAAACAAAGCGACAAAATATGTGTTTTCCTAATGCATCGCCACTATACCTGGCTTGGAACGCCCAAGTCAACAGTTTTTCAAGAAGGCTGCTAGAAAACAGCGCAAACTGTTCACTCGGTCACCAACGCTTGTCGGGCTCTATCTGTATAATGCATACGGAAAAATATGAAGCCTTTCATACTTACGCCTCTCGTCTTGTCTTGTCTTGTCTCCTAGGAGATTTTGGCTCATACCCACATGGGGGATTGGCCACACTGTACCTCATGATAGATAATTTTTATAACGCTTGCTAAAAAAATAAAGAGAAATTAGATAGAAACAATAATAATGTTCCTTTGAAAAAAAAAAAAAACGTGATAAAATTGTAGAAGAATACGATAAAACAGAATATATAAAACGAATTAACAAGAATGAGGAAGGGGAAGAAAGAATTGGATATATCTGGCAGTACCACTAGCAGCGTATCCTTCCGGTTGCCTGAATGAATTTATGTAGCGCTGACAGAATAGCACTGTGGCCCACACCCAACTGACTGGCTCCAAACGATAATACGGTGGATGTATTGACTGGCAATCCGAGCATACCAATCGGTCTTTCAAGAATTATTCGGCGCAGTGAGGCGAAGCGGCGGCATGTGAGAAGAAAGTGATCTATTGTTTCCGGTTCATTGCAAACTACACATAGGTTAGTTAATGAAAATCCTGATTTGTTGAGATAAAAATTTAACAGAGGAATTCTACAGCGAAAGCTTGTGAGGGTCACCTCACATTGACGGGAAAGGCATTTTGCGGTGTTCCATGTGAATTGCAAGTGCCGAAATTCTTCAGATTGTAGAAGCGACGTTTCGTTCATTTTTAAGATTAACAGGCGTTTGAATCGTTCGGCAGTAATAAAAGGAAACTGTGGAGCTACTGGCACCACAGGGAAATTTAAAGATGCCGAAGCGAGCGAATCAGCAATTTCATTTAGTTCAATTCCAGCATGCCCGGGGACCCAAATAAACCGAACTTCTGATAGGCTATGCGGTACGAGAGACCAAAATATCCTGAGAAGAGGAGACTTCTTTGCGGACGTTAGATGTGTACATACAGACAAAGAATCCGAAATAATAATAGCTTTTGATTGCTGATAATTTAGTTTTCGAAGAGCCAATGTAATAGCCAGGAATTCTGCGAGATAAATTGGTGTGAAGTCAGGCAATCGGAGCGCAAAAGACCAATTAAGCTGATGAGAAAAAATACCTACTCCAGCCTTCTGAAGATTTTGCGTTGCGTCCGTCGAAATTACTACGTATTTAGGAAAATGACTTAGATGGTCTTGAAGGAGGCCCTCCAGAACATGCTTTGGAAGTAACTTGGCATTTTTTGGAAAAATATCATCGAAAATTAAGTCAACTGGCACCGAGCATTGGGTTTGGGGAGTTAAATGCCGGAGGGAAACGTTAAGATTTGATAACAGAGACTCGACGAAAATGACTTGGGGTCTTTGATAACGAGACCACGGGCGCTGAAAGAAAGAAACTGGATGTTTGATGAACACTGTCTGAGAACAGAAGAGGGGTGCATCGTAAAGTTTTAAAAATGTTTGCACAGTAAGCTGTCGAAATCTAGCATCAAGTGGAATAATTCTAGCTTCCAAATAAAGCACGCTATTCGCTACACACCTAGGTAGTCCGAGACACAGCCGCAGAGCTTGCCTTTCTAACAATATAAGTGGTCTTAATTTGTACTCAGCACTTCCAGAAAACAGAACGCAGCCAAACTCCAGAATTGGGCGTACGTAAAGTTTGTATATCATAAGTAACGTATCCCTGCGCATCCCTGAATTCTTATTGCAAAACCGGCGGAGCAATCCTACGGCGCTTTCTGCTTTACGGGTGTTTGATTCTATTTGTTGGTGCCAATTTAAATTGTCCACGTAAATAATACCAAGATATTTTAGCGCTGTTACTTGTGGAATCGGATCATTTCGATAATGCAGTGAAAGAAATACGGGAACGGATAGAGGGAATACAAGCAGAGCACATTTACTAACATTAAGTGAAAAAGACAGCCCGCCAAGCCATACCTCAAGCTCACTCAAATATGACTGCAAGATTTGATATAAACTATTGATATCTCGGGATGACGAGAAAAAAGCAATATCATCGGCGTAGACATAAAGAGGAACATTTTTATGAACGGGAATAGATGATAATAATATATTAAATAAAAGAGGTGACAGGACTGATCCTTGCGGAACACCTCTTGTTTGCTTATATGAGGCAGAAGTAATTCCCTCGTGGCAACAAAAGAATTGTCTCTCAATGAGAAACTCCTGAACCCAAGATATAATGTACTTGGGAACCTCACAGTCCACTAATCTTGAAATTAATGTACTGTATTCCACACTATCGTAGGCTTTTGCGATATCTAACGTGACTAATGCAGAAAGCTCACCAGATACTTTTGCAAGGCGGATTCGGCTTTCCAAATCAACATGAGCCGACCATATAGAGCACCCCTGTCTAAATCCTACTTGCCTTGGTGAAAGAATGTCCTGACGAGCGATGAATTCACTGAGCCTTCTATGAAGAATTCTTTCAATTATTTTAATTAGGTTTGAAGTAAGCGAAATTGGCCGAATGTTATCCAGGACATATCCGAGGCTTGGATTTTTTCGCAGCAACACAACTTTAGCAACTTTCCATGCGCTTGGAATCCATGTGTGCTGTAAGGAGCAGTTAACAATATTCAAAAGCTCCTCGGGATGGGAATTAAATATCAATTTAATCATAGAGTTTGTAATCTGGTCTGGACCGGGAGCTGCTTGCTTTACAGTTAGTATCACATCTGCCAGTTCAGCCATAGTGACTTCCCGAAAGTCGGAGGTTGCGCTTTTGAATGTCACAGGTCTCAAGCATGACGAAGCGAAACGCGCTTCAAGTCCTTTCGCGATGCCCTCTAACAAATCTGTTGTCTCTTTAGGAGACAGCACTACTGAATGCGAATATGCTGGTACCTTCGTCGATTTTTTGTTCCGTAGAAACCTGTACAGGGCAGATCTTTTATCGGGTTTTGATAAACGCGAATGTAAGTCAGAATTGTGTTTATCTTTAGCTATTGCAACTGTACGTTTAAACAGCGCTGCGTGGAACTTATAGTCAACCCAATTTTTTGGAGTATGGTTGTGGCGTAAACGTTTCCAAGCAGCTTTACGTCGCCTATACGCAAGCGTACAATCTTCATTCCACCAAGCTGAATTTGACGGTGTGCTGCCGTACTTAACAGAAAACTCTGCCGGCTGGATAGAGTCACTTAGACACGCTACGACTGAAGCAGCTCGTTGCTGTCCGACGCGTCCTCTCAATGACGAGAGCGCGGAGTTTAAAACAGTTTTATAAATTTTATAGTTGGTGAACCGTTGTTGCTGGATAGCAGAGGTAAGTTGTGGTAGCATTATTTCATAGGTAATTGGTACATGATCACTACTCGTCCCATTATCAAACGTTTCCCACGATGAAATCATAAACTGGCCACAAGAAAATGTTAGGTCTAATGTTGATGAGCTTATCCCGCGTAGAAAGGTAACTTGTCCAGAGTTATGGCAGCGAAAATTATTATCCTGCAACCAATTCCACAATCTTTTGCCACAGCTATCTGTTTTAAGCCCCCAAGAGGTGTGATGCGAGTTAAAATCCCCAGCCAATAAAATTGAATTTGACGAAGAATTCTTGATAACACAGTCTAGGTGATCAGTGCGTCTTACTCCATTAGGAAAGTACGCATTAATCACTGTAATCCTGTTGGAGTTAGGTAACAAACAATCTAATCCTAACAATTCACAATCCGGACAAATATGTTCAAAATTTACAGAAACGTGATGACACATTTTTGAAGATATTAGAACCAATAATCCACCTCCTCTACCTGGCCGATCCAGTCTAAATGTTCGAAAATATTTCAGAGTAAATGTTTGGTTTACTGAAAGCCAAGACTCTTGAAGTAAAATTATACTAGGATTTGTTTGCTGTATGAGATAAATAAGATCTATGTAAGCGGAAGATACGGAGCGACAATTCCACTGAAGAACTTTTACAGGCGCTATGATGAACTTAATATAGTTGACTCTACTGCAGAACGCAAAACGTCCTGCTCATTGTTGGTATCAGTAATAACTTTTTTTGGTTTCGACATTGGCAAATTGGTTGGAGACAATGGAGCATTGCGTCGTTTATGAGTGATATTACCAAGCCTCATGTCACCAAACGACCCACTGGGCCCCACAGGGGTAGGCGACTGAGTGCTGACGAGCGTTTCAGGGTTAACATCTTCTTGACGGCGATTATTTTGTTCATTGTCGAGGTGCTCAGCTTCACCCTGGACCGTGACAGTGTGTGCAGCGAAGGAGGGAATAAGGCTGTTTAACCTGGCGGCGAGCATCTCGGTCAGACCTTCAGCAAAGGTGTTGAAAAGCCGTTCCATAATCATCGGCATGGCCTTATCTATCGCTGCCGACACTGCGGAAGCGACCGTCGCTTCAATTGACCCACACTGGCGTGACGTAGCAGCAGCGTACCCCACTTCGCGCTCTTTCATTAAAGAAGTTGCCTCAGACCGAGAACAACGGCGTTTCTCCATTATGTCTAGAATTTGTGTTTCACGTTCTCGAGCAGGGCAGCTATTGTCCGTGGCTGTGTGTGCTCCATCACATAGGCAACACCTGCAGTTGTCTTCCTGACAATTTGATGCGGCATGTGCCCCACCGCAATTCGCACATCTCAATGAGGACCTGCAAGCATTAGCGCTATGTCCAAATCGCCAGCAGTTACGGCATTGCAGTGGGCGAGGTGTCAATGCCTCTACACGGAATAGATAAGGCCAGGCCTTCAGCTCAGAGGGGCGTCTGAGACCAGCAAAGGTAACGATGACGCTTTCAGTAGGGACTCGCGTATCACCTACAGGTCTGGTGCATCTGTAGACAGATGTCACGCCAGCCGGAGAGACCATCTTTAAGAATGCTTCAGGACTAATGTTAGTTGGAACACCACGAACAATGCCCTTCACGCAAGCAAGATGAGGGGGGATAAAAGCGCGAACAGCAATGAACGCAAATCTCGTGGCGGCCAGTAAGTCTGTTAAGCATTGAATATTTGAAGATCTGCATAGCATGCCAGTCTTGCCGAAACGCCTCACCTCCGAGATGTCCAGAAAATGACCGCTTATGTTGCGAAGTTCTTCTTGGAACACCTCCGTTTCACTCAACCGAATGGTTCCGCCATCAGTGGGCACAAGCGCGACAGGCAAACTGCTTACGCCGTTCTTGAAGAAACACTCCAGTGGTACCGATTCAGCAGGGCGACTGGCCGACCAGGGCGAGCCCTGGCCGGGGCCGGAGACCGGCATTGATGGCTCCTGAAAAATCAGCAAAAAGAAATTCTACCGCTAATAAAGAACCAAAGGCGATGAGTGTGGCCAATCCCCTCCCACAGGCCGTGCAATAGAAAGCGCCAACTACTGCAGGAACGATCGCCTTCTTCGCTCAGGCTCGATCAAGCTGCTCCAAAGTCTTACGCCTCTCGTTTCAGCTTCTTTTTTTTTTCTTCCTCGCACTCTCAAACGCGGTGCAGTTGGCTGGCGCGTGCTGACTTTAAAGATGCACAAGATGCATATTTTTTACCGTTGTCTAACATAGTTTGACGCAATATTTCTTTGTTAATTCGCAGAGCTTACCGCAGTGACGTTTTTTTGTAACTTGTTTTGTTCTATTGATAGTGCAATTTATTTGTACGTTACTTAGAATTTCGTTCCTTTACATAAAATATAAAAATATCATCTAAATTATAATCTTTGATTTGAGTCCAAAACTGAGTTGACAGAACAAAAAATTATAAATTGATAATTGATAAAATAAATAACTGCAGCATCGATAGATATTCAATATCATAAAATGGAAAGATGCTCTTTTACAGCGAAAGCTGTTTGATATAACAACAAGTGTCACGTGCGGCGTAGTCGTCCACCCCCGCCGCCTGTGTCCGTAACAAGTATCGCACAACATAAGAAAAAAACTCAGTAAATTAAAAAACACACTAAACGCATTGTGATTCTATCCCGTGTCCCAGTATTCTATACCACAAAGTGACGCTGGTGCTTGGCACTCCTTTGGAAACTGGCTTTATTCAGGCTTGATGTTGAGAAAGGGTTGGCGTTATTATGAGTAATAAAGTGTTCCAGAACAGCAAAAGTACAACCAGGTGCCAAATAAAGTGAATCGCGCAACGAGTGAGTCAACCAACGCTCCAACCTAATTCGCAAGTTTTGTCGCTTATAGGAGGTGCAGAGGGTGGTTCAATATGGCGCCAGCATAGAGTATCGTTGTCGCTGAGCACATGTGCCACCTGCACTGCAGTGTTTTCTTTTTTTTCTTCGTGATGGCTGCACCCTTTTTGCAGGCGCATATTATGCACCACCAAGACGCTTGAGAAACTCGGATACGATGCCTCGTTGAAAACGAAGACCCTGAATGCAGCAAGCGTTTAGGCCTGGTGGACGTTTGCCTGCTCTGAGGGTTTGGCCAAGTATTTAGTAGTTGTGATTAATTTTTAATAACAATATTTTTTATAGGCGTGTCTATAGTGTCTTATTTGATTAGCGATGGTGTTTTTAGATAATAAGACCAGGCAGATGCCGTTTTCTTCAACTGGACCAAGGACTTTCATCGGCTCTGCTTCCCTTCCTCCGCAGGAATAACTAGTCGACTTGTTTCTACGCAATGGCATCTCATCCGTGCCTGTGACATTATTCCCAAGCAGCGATGGTATCATACGGATGAAAAATCGAAAAGTGATTCAGACGGATCAGAGAGCTGCAAAGCATCACAGAGGTCAGGCAGTTCGGCAAGGGTGGCATTCTCTGCTTCTCGTCTGACCAGCTCTGTGTTCGAGACCTACTAAAATGCTCGGTATTCGCAACCAACGCGGCGAGTGCCTTCATTCCACCTCACCTAGTTTGTGTCAAAGGCCTCGTTCGAGGTGTCGATGTCAATTTGACTCCAACTGAAATATTAGATATGTTTTCAGAAGCAGGTGTGATAGCTGGCTACAGATGTAGTCGAGTCGTGGACAAGAACAAGATCCTAACGGAGGGAGTCCGTGAGTGTAGTTGCTGGGTCGAATCGCCCAACCGAAATCGAAGCGTGGCCTTTATTATACAGAGTGGAGCCACTATCACCTCATCCCCTACAGTGTATTAAGTGTTGGCGTTATGGGCACACAGTGAAAGGGTGCAGTTCAGTACCTAGATGCAGAATTTGTGGTTAGACGCACAACTCAAACGACTGCAAAAGTAATATAGAAAAGTGCTGTCTTTGCCATGAAGCACACTGTGCTGATTACCCAAATTACTCAGCCAAGGCACGTGAAATACGATGTTTTGAAACTGTAGACGCAAGACGATGCTCCCGAAAGGATGTCATCGCTGAAAATCAAGCCAGAACTCAAGGGTACGCAGGAGAAGCTACCCGCCATAACATAGCAATGAAAGCATCATTTTCCCAATCAATTGTGGACATGATCGAGAAGGCTGTGGATAAGGCTATGCAACGCCTTGCTACCACCCTGTGTGAGTCGCTGTTGCATATTATAAATAACCAAATCGCACAAGTCTATGGAGCGCAGATAGATATGAGTACGGGTGTAGAAAATGCTGGGTCTGCACATCCAACAAGTGTGACAGAATGTGAGATAACTCCTTCGGATGCACAGTCTACAGAGCCCTCTGGAGAAGGCGTTCAGAGGCACAGCGAGGGTGCACAGGAAGCTTCTCAGGATACACAAGATATGGACATGGATCTCAATTGCCTAAAGCATTCTGGATCTCCTGTATCGAAAATAGCTGGATCGCCGTACCTTGTAAAAAGCAAAAAAATACCAGGTCAACCTTTCAAGAACCGATTTTCTAAAAGAAAGTATTTTATGTAAAATAGCTGCCAAAACCATTCTAACCAAATTGTATGGTCTCTTGAAATTACACATTGGAAGCGCTGATTTCATCACTCAATCATTACAGATCTGTTGAACCTGTCTTCCAAATTCGATCCGGCTATTATTTCAATACACAAAACTTGGCTTTCAACACGACACCTATTTCACCTACCCCACTTCCAAACTTTTCGTCTAGACCGTCCATCCAAAGGCAGAGGTTTAGCGTTCTTTATAAACAATAAAATTAGTTTAAAAGTTAAAATCTCATGTCTTCCGAATGCGAATTTTTCGCGTTAGATATTACCTTGCCATGATACTTGCCTTTCTCGTTAATAAACGCCTACTTTCCTGTGGGCGTTCACGACACGAGATTGTTAGATATGGCTGCTAATTCAGGCTGTAAAAAAAAATTATAGTCAGTGACTTCAATTCTCACCGTACATGCTGGGGTTTTAGAACAGATCAACGTGGACAATGGTTGTGGGACTGGTCGGTAGACAACAATTTACTGTGCCTTAACGCTAGAATTCCCACATTTTTTTAGGTCATTCACGCTCCGCCTTAGATTTATGCTTTGTAAGTTTGGAATTGCTAGTACATCGTGGACAGCCCTTGATTGCGCCTCCAACAGTGACCACTTTCCTATGATGTCCGAGATCGCTTGCCCTGTCAAATCATCATGCTTCCATGCCCGGACCTATTTAAAGTATTCAAAACTTCAACACGGCCCAAAAGCTTCTTCAGACTCTCTCTCTCAAGATGTTGATGACAAAAACGCTAAATTTGCTGTTGAATTGGCGAAGAGAATACCCTGTGGCCCGTGGTAGAATTCCGAGTGTTCACGAGATCACAGACGATGACAGGCAGCTTGGAAAAGTTCATACTTAATCAGTTCCCTAGGAACTGGTCAGAACATAAATTTCTTGCCGCTGTAAGTAAAAACATGAGGGCCCAAGCTAAAGTAGAATATGATAAAAGACATTTTTATTTTTTCTCAAAACCTAAAAAGATGAAAGATTGTTTGAGATATATGTGATCTCGCAAGATCCTGCCGCCTACAGTAAATACTGATTATGAAAAACTATCATTAGAAGAAACGAACAACTTTTTAGAGTCAATTGGCAGAGGCCTAAAAATTAGATTTTCTTCCATTATATTGTTGCGTGAAGGCACAAGGGAAACTAGGCGTTTTAAAATATATTTACACAGCGCCAACGCGCAAGCCAAGATGGCGAACAAGAGAGAGCGCGCGCACCGCCAAGTCACCTCATCTTCCTCGGCGCCTATCTCACTGTTTAAGTGGGGCATTGTCTCGTAACATAACCCCCGGGTGCTGAAGCACCGTCTCGGTGCTTTCTATTGTGTGGCCGAGTGGTAAAGCTTAAGGCGGGATACGTGGACAATGTCTGTAGACAGCGAAGCGGAGGTGGAGGAAGACTCGAGCGGGGCTATCTCGTAGGTCACATCTGTCACCTGGCGCAATACGCGGTAGGGTCCCGAGTACCGGGAAAGCAGTTTTTCAGAAAGTCCGACGCGTCTAGTCGGAGTCCACAATAGCACAAGAGAACCTGGTGTTAAAGCCTTAGTAGACACTGGCGCCCATATTTCTGTGATGAGCCTGCACATTCGAGACCGCTTAAAGAAAGTACTTACTCCAGCCCCTTCACGCAGCGTTCGCGTTGCTGATGGTAGTACGGCTGCTGTTATTGGCGTCTGTACTGCACGCGTTACTATTGCCGGCCGTCAAACTTCAGTTCTCTTCACCGTTCTTTCTCACTGCACCAATGATGTGATCCTCGGTCTTGACTTTTTGTCCACTCATTCCGCTCTCATCGACTGTTCAGCCGGTACTGTGCAACTTGACCTACCGTGTCCGATTGATCCGCCCAGTCGACCGCAAGCCCGTATGTGCTCTGCTGAACATGTCCGTTTGTTACCGCAAACTGTGACCTGCATCACCGTTACGCCCTCGCCACCTGTATCCGATGGTGACTATGTGCTCGCGCCCATCACATCCCTTCTCTTGACCCACAGTGTTACCTTACCACACACTGTTATTCAGTTACGTGCAAACCGCGCCTGCATTCCTGTGCTCAACTTTGCTCTGTGTCCGCAAGTGCTTCCGCGCGGAATCGCCCTCGCCATGCTGACTCCTTCTGAAGAATGCGTCATATCAGCTCTGTCTTCGAACGAGACTCGACACTCCAGCTTCACACATGCTCGATCTTCGCAAGGAAGCCCGTCTCCTGATGTTAAAAAAATGATCGCGTCAGACCTTTTGCCGCATCAAGCCGACGAACTCCTTCGCGTTCTTGAGTCATACTGGGACGTATTTGACTTTTGTGATCGTCCACTAGGTCAAACCAGTGCGGTAAAGCACCGCATTGACACCGGCGATGCCTCCCCTGTCCATCGACGGCCATACCGCGTCTCTTCGACCGAGCGTCACATAATTCAAGCAGAAGTCGACAACATGCTCGCCAAAGACATAATTGAACCATCATGTAGTCCATGGGCTTCCCCTGTTGTTCTTGTCAAAAAGAAGGACAACACTTGGCGATTCTGTGTTGACTACCGACATCTGAACAAGATCACTAAAAAAGACGTCTACCCGCTACCACGCATAGACGACGCCCTAGATTGTCTTCACGGCGCTAAGTATTTTTCTTCTATTGATCTAAGAGCAGGTTACTGGCAAATTGCTGTCGATGACATGGACCGCGAGAAGACCGCTTTTGTCACCCCCGATGGTCTTTACCAATTTAAGGTCATGCCCTTCGGATTATGCAACGCTCCAGCCACCTTCGAGCGGATGATGGTTTCAACTAGCAAAAGTCTGGCATAAGCACTGACTTCGAAAACGTAACGCTGGCTGAAGCATCAAAAGTAATTCGAGATCTACCCGTGTAAGCTCCTGGTCCAGATGGAATCACAGTTCATATGATTGAATTTTTATTCAAGCTATCCTCCGGTGACGTCCTCAATCTTATAAACAACTGATTAAAGAATGCCTGGATACCGTATGACTGAAAAATAACTAAGGTAATCCCATTATTAAAAAAACAAGGATTCGGTTTTAACATAAAAAATATCAGACCCATCTCGCTAACTCTAACTTCTACCTTGGTGAAACTCATAGAGAGGGTCCTAAATGGCCAAATAAACTTCTGCATGAGAAATAAGATCATATTAAAGCCAAAAAAATTGGTTTTTGCAGTGAATGTTCATTTTGGTGCACCCATAAGGATTTAGAGAGTTGAATACAGCTTGCCCGTAAATGGAACCACTACGCCGAAATAGTAACTTCGACATACCTAAAGCATGTGACAGTGTCAAGCACTCTATTCTACTGAACACCTTGCAGAGCCTAAAGTTTCCGCAATATAATATTGAGTGGATAGCAGAATTTTTAAAATCAAGAGAATTTTACTGCGTGAAGGATTAATGTTGTTCGCATAAATTTAAACAGATACGTGGTGTTCTCCAAGGGTGCGTTCTATCTCCAGCATTCTTCAATATACTGATGAGCTGTATTTTAATTGTTCAAGATATCAGTTTCTACACTTATGCAGATGATATCGCGTTCTTCGCTGCAGAGAACGACATTTAGTCACTACACCGAGAATTGCAAAGACATATTAATACTCTAGAAAGTTATTTGCAATCCATTTTTTTATCATTGAACATCAATAAAAGCGTGCTGTTGGTGTTTCCAATAGAAGATTCTGTTTCAATTCCGTATTATATAATCGAGAATCCATTCCACAAGTAGATTCAGTCACGTACTTAAGAATAATCTATAATGAAAAGCTCAATTGGAGCCAACACATAGAATATATAACAGCAAAGGCACAACAGGCATTAGGTTTATTACCCAGGCTAAGCAGCAGAAAATACGGGCTGCGCAGAGACACAATTTTAATGATATACAAATTGTATGTGCGACCAATATTGGAATTGGGGTATGTATTATTCTTGGGAGCCACTGGGTATAATATTAAACCACTAGTATTGTTAGAGCGAGAAGCCCTGCTAATATGCTTGGGACTTCCAAGATTCGTGGCGAATAACGTATTGTATCAAGAAGCGCCATTGCCAACACTCCTCTGTCGATTCCGCATCCTAATGATTCAAACCTTCTTAAAGTTCTACAGTTTATCTGTGTGAAAATCAGAATATGCATTTATCAGCGACTCTGACTTTTTCTGGCACATTGGCCTCGACTTAATACCCCTCAGATTATTTTTGTTAAAAATAAACTGGATTGCATAAATATAGACATTAGCACGGTAATTAAAACAATAATTCCTCGGCCCTCAATATTAGAATAGAGTAGGGGAAATATTCCCCCACAAGCCAAGTTGCAATCTCTTAGATTTTGACCACTACATCAAAAGATTACATGGCACAAGCAGAAACAAATAATGTAATAGCTACAGGTGCGTCTGTGAACAATGAAAACGCAGGCAATTGCGTCTCACTTTCTCGGCTGGTCTTTTTCAGTGATATATATATATATATATATATATATATATATATATATATATATATATATGTATATATATATATATATATATATATATATTGTAGTGAAGAAGAGGAGGCTACTCAGAAAGGCAGGGGGTATGACTCAGTCGGTGAAGAAGACGACGTTTGGTTAACTGGGGACTCGGGCTAGTTCCGCCATTACCGCTTTACGTGTCGTGACCGCTCTCCTGTTTTATAAAAGAGTGCCACTCTAAAACGCCTCATTATAATTGGTGGAGAGTGCTGGGTAACGCCTAATCCTGGAACTGCGAAACCGTACGTTGCCTCCATTTGCTACGATGTCCACGAACGACGATCAGCAGGCGGCCGCCTCGGCTCCAACTACTGCAGCTCCTGTCTGTCTCGGCTCCTTTCGGCAACGCGATCCGCCTACCTTCAGTGGAACCGATGACAAAGACGTGGAAGACTGGCTCGATGAATACGACCGGGTGAGCAAGCACAACAAGTGGGACGATGCGCACAAGCTTACTGTCGTCCAATTTTATTTGACCGACGTCGCCAGTCTGTGGTACCGTAATCACGAGAGAGACCTCCCCACCTGGTCGGCCTTCCAAACGGCGTTTGCGGACTTGTTTGGCCGTCCAGCGCTTCGCAAACTACAAGCCGAACAGCGCTTGCGTACTAGGGCTCAGCAGAATGGTGAGAATTACACCAGCTATATCGAAGATGTGGTCGACCTTTGCCGGCGTGTCAACTCGGCCATGACAGAAGCCGAGAAAATCAAACACATCTTGAAAGGCGTGACCGACGACGCATTTCAGATGCTTGTCGCCAAAAGCCCGCAAACGGTAGCGGAAGTGGTCCAACTTTGTCAGAGCTATGATGAGCTCTGGAAACAGCGTGACACCACTCGTCGAGCCACCACGCCATGTGCAACAATCTCCGCTTTAACGTCGGCTGGCACTGCTATAGACCACACCACTTTGCTTCTTGAGATCAAGCAATTTGTACGAGAGGAGGTCGCACGCCAGTTGTCCCTCGTGCCTTATACCTCCGAAGGTGCCCCATCTACTTTAGCGCCATCAATACAGCGAGTAGTCCAAGAGCAAGTGTCCGAGGCGCTACCAACAGCTCACGCACCACCGGTGGCTGCTCCATTGACCTATGCCGAAGCACTGAACGGAACCCGACGTCCGCCTGTCACGAACGGCCACATTTCTTTGTCGCGAACGCCTACGTCCACGCACCCCTTTGTCGTACCGACGGAGCCTATGTACCAGACTGCCCGTCCTTTCTCCCGACAACCACCTCCACGCTCTCAGTACCCTTGGAGCACTCAAGACAACCGCCCCATATGCTTCGCCTGTGGAATTGCGGGTCACGTGGCACGATTTTGTCGACGGCGCGAGTTTTTCCTGCGTGGTGACGTCAGGCCCAACAATTACGATTTCCCAGCACGATCGGGGCCTGCTGTATAAGACGACACTGCCACCATGGACACATTTTCACCTCGCCGGAACTTCAATAGACACCGGTCGCCTTCACCCCGCCGCCGTTCCCTTTACCCTATGCTACGTCAACCTCGCCCTGTCCCTGAGGAAAACTAGGAGCCGCAGTTCCGGGGGCAAGAACTGCGGATCTTTCGAACTCCACAAGACCTTGTTTTTCGCCGTCCAACGTCGTTGCTGTCTCCGTTGAAGGTATACCTGTTTTTGCATTGGTTGATACTGGCGCCGCAGTGTGTGTAATGACTGAAAAACTTTTCCGTCGACTAAAAAAAGTCACAATGCCTCTTCGCAACTTTGTTTTGAGCACTGCGAGCGAGCAACGAATTCGCCCTTTTGCTGCATGCACAGCACGTGTCGTTATTGCTGACAATATTTATGTCGTCGAGTTTGTAGTGCTCCCGCAGTGTTCCCATGACATTATATTGGGCTGGGACTTTCTCTGCACTCATCATGCCGTCATCGACTGTGCTCGCGCCGAAGTGGAATTCTCGCCGTTATGCGACGCTGCTTCACTCGACTCGTCCCTTTCACCTGCAAAAGTTTTTGTTGCCGCCGACACTTCAATACCCCCGTTCTCGTCCGCCCTAGTTCCGCTTTCTTGTGACGTCTCTAGTAGCTCAACTGTTCTTTTTACGCCTTCTGAAACCGCTGTTCGCCGCAAGTGCTTCCTGATTCCTTTCGCCGTTCTGAATGTTCTCGATGGATCAAGTGCAATTTATGTTTCAAATCCGTTTCCCTCGCCTTCCAAGTTACTGTGCGGAGAGTGCCTGGGCTTTGCCGATGACATTGATTCCTCGACTGCACGTGTAGTTCCTGACCACCCGACTACGCTACCTATTGACGCTGTTGATTGTTGCACGTCATCCTCTTCCCCATCATTCACCGACGCAATTTCGCGCTGCACCGACACCAACCTTACGGCTCAGCAGCGCACCGACATCACCGCCCTCCTCGAGCGCTTCCGCGCCATCTTCGACCACCAGCAACTGACTTTGGGCCGTGCTTCCACAGTATCTCACGAAATCGACACTGGCCTTCACGCTCCTTTACGTCAGCGTCCGTATCGGGTATCCGCATCTGAGCGTCGCATAATCGCGGAACAAGTTGACGACATGTTGAAGCGAGGTGTTATTGAGCCCTCTAACAGCCCGTGGGCCTCCCCAGTTGTTCTAGTCAAGAAAAAGGATGGCTCAATAAGATTCTGCGTCGACTACCGCCGGTTGAATAAGATCACGCGCAAAGATGTTTACCCGCTACCTCGCATAGACGATGCCCTTGACTGCTTACAAGGCGCGGAGTTCTTCTCGTCACTAGATCTGCGTTCAGGTTATTGGCAGGTTTTCATGGCTGAGGCTGATCGCCCCAAAACGGCTTTTGTTACACCTGATGGCTTATACGAATTTAACGTCATGCCATTCGGGCTCTGCAATGCGCCTGCCACTTTCGAGCGCATGATCGACGACATCCTCCGTGGCCTGAAATGGCAGACATGTCTGTGTTATTTAGACGATGTCGTGATATTTTCAAGCGACTTTTCAATGCATCTTCAGCGGCTCGAGACAGTGCTTACTTGCCTCGCCGCCGCCGGTCTACAGCTCAACTTGAAGAAGTGCTGCTTCGGCGCTCGAAAACTCCTAATTTTGGGCCATATTGTATCTAGAGATGGCATTCTTCCGGATCCGACGAAACTCCGTGCCGTTGCCGAATTTCCTAAGCCGAAGACCTTAAAAGAACTTCGCAGCTTCCTCGGTTTATGTTCTTATTTTCGACGTTTTATTCGCAACTTCGCCTCCATCATATCGCCCTTGACTGACCTTCTTGCCGGCAACAACGACCTTCCCAGTTGGTCGTCAGCTTGTGATGATGCGTTTGCCACACTCCGCCACCTTCTTACGTCACCTCCTATACTGCGACATTTTGATCCTCTTGCCCCGACGGAAATACACACGGATGCTAGCGGAGTTGGCCTCGGTGCTGTGCTCGCCCAGCGTAAACCTGGATTTGATGAGTACGTCGTCTCTCACGCCAGCCGTGCACTCACAAAAGCAGAAGCCAACTATTCAGTCACCGAAAAAGAGTGTCTAGCCATCATATGGGCCATAGGCAAGTTTCGACCCTATCTTTACGGGCGCCCATTCAGCGTCGTTACTGATCATCATGCATTATGTTGCCTCTCATCGTTAAAAGATCCCACCAGCCGGCTCGCCCGTTGGGCGCTTCGGCTACAAGAGTACGACATCCACGTCGTTTACCGATCTGGCCGAAAACATTCCGACGCAGACGCTTTGTCCCGATCACCTCTACGATGTAGTGACAAGTCACCATCTTCGCCTGCCCCCGGCGTGTCTGCACTTAGTGTCAGCGACATTCTACAGGAGCAACGAAAAGATCCTTGGATCGCTTCACTTATTAACTTGTTGAGTCGAACTCCCTCGCAAAATATCCCTAGAGGTATGCGCCGTCAAATACAACACTTCGTTATCAGAGATGGTTTGCTATACAGACGGAATTATCTCTCCGAAGAACGCCAACGGCTCCTAGTCATTCCCAGACGTCTCCGCTCAGACATATGCGCCTCCTTTCACGCCGACCCACAATGCGCCCATGCGGGAGCGTTAAAAACCTACACCCGCCTGTCCCACCGCTACTACTGGCGTGGAATGTATCGCTTCGTTCGTCGCTACGTGCGTTCCTGTCTCGCTTGTCAACGCCGAAAGAATCCCACTCCAAGTTCTCCAGCTCTACTACAACCTTTACCTTGTCCTGCTCGACCGTTTGACCGTGTTGGTATTGATCTGTATGGACCTCTTCCGATTACACTGGCTGGAAATCGCTGGGTAATCGTCGCTATCGATCACCTTACGCGCTACGCAGAAACTTCACCACTCTCTTCTGCGTCAGCCAGTGACGTCGGTCGTTTCATACTGCATCAGATCAATTTACGTCACAGTGCACCACGTGAACTCTTGAGTGACCGAGGGCGTGTGTTTTTGTCGGACGCTGTTGAATCGCTTCTCAAAGAATGCCAAGTCATTCATCGCACCACCACCGCGTATCATCCTCAAACTAATGGCATTACAAAACGATTCAACCGTACATTAGGAGATATGCTGTCAATGTACGTCGCAACCGATCACACCAATTGGGACAGTATTCTCCCTTTTGTAACCTACGCGCATAATACTGCTGTCCAGACAACCACTGGTTTCTCTCCATATTTCCTTCTTTATGGTCGCGAGCCCTCTTGCACGCTAGACACCATCCTTCCTTACCACCCAGATGTTGCTGAGTCGACGACGATGTCACAGGCTGCTAAATACGCGGAAGAGTGTCGTCAGCTTGCCCGTTCCTTCACAAGTACTGAACAGCAACGACAGAAACACCACCGCGATAGCCCGACGCCTCCGGCTTCTTATGCATCAGATGACCTTGTCTGGCTTCGCATCCCTTCAACCAGCCCTGGTCTCTCAACGAAACTGATGTACAAGTATGACGAACCTTACCGTGTGGTTAAACAAACTTCACCCGTCAATTACATCGTGGAGCCGCTGGAGCAGCCCCATGATCAACGACGCCGTGGACGTGAGACCGTCCACATAGACCGCCTAAAACCGTATTACGATCCCTCTATTGTCTCCTGCCCATGAGTCGCCAGGATGGCTCTTTTCCGGAGGGGAGGAAAATGTAGTGAAGAAGAGGAGGCTACTCAGAAAGGCAGGGGGTATGACTCAGTCGGTGAAGAAGACGACGTTTGGTTAACTGGGGACTCGGGCTAGTTCCGCCATTACCGCTTGACGTGTCGTGACCGCTCTCCTGTTTTATAAAAGAGTGCCACTCTAAAACGCCTCATTATAATATATATATATATATATATATATATATATATATATATATATATATCAATATCAAAAAAAACAAAACATAGATACTCGGAGCATGTGGGTGAGGCCCCTATTCCAGCGCTGCACTGGCTTTAGCAGCCCGCTGCGCTGGTCGAGGAGCGCTGTTTGCACTCCCAGATCCTCGCTGGCGAGCTAAGTCTCCCACTAATCCCTTGAGGAAATTTTGCCGGCTATTTGCGGCGAGTTAATTTCGGTTGGCCTTTCCCGACAATCCCACGTGATGGGGGCGAGAGTGGGCCTGCCTCCGCACCACGGACAACTATCGCTGTACATCGCAGGGTGAATGGCATGCTTACACGAAAGATTTGGATATGTGTTAGTTTGTATACGGCGCCAGTCATAAGAATTCCAACCGGGTAAAGCTGTGTGTGGTACACTGTACCTTCGTCGCTCAAGCCGTTGGTTTTCAAGGATATCTCGCGGTAAAAAGGGGCTGTCGTCAAAGTGGTAGGCCGCTCGGTTGGTTAAATCACGAGCTGCGCCGTCCGCTCTCTCATTGCCATCGAGTCCTGCGTGACCCGGGAACCAGATGATAGCATGGTCCTGCGTTAGGTCCGGTCCTAATAGGCGAATAGTGTTGTGTGGTAGTCTACCCGTGAGAAAGTGTCTACATGTGACCATAGAATTGGTGAGAACAAGGAACGATTGTCCCAGAATATCTTTAGCTTTAATAGCAAGCGCGATAGCTAAAGCCTCAGCATTATTCATGGACGCGGCTCGTGCCGTAGCGCAAGTCATAAGGCCTTGACCCGGGGCCACTCCTTTGACTGCGAGCACGTACTTCTTCGTGCCACATAGGGCGACATCTGTGTACACCATGTCCGGATTGTTCCCGAATTGCCGCTGTAACTTGCAAGCTCGTGCACTCCTACGACCATTGTTATGCCGGGGGCTCATGTTTTTGGGGATAGGGGATACTAGAATCTTTTCACGTAGCTGTTTAGCCATGTACTGCTGGTTTTCTCCTGCATACTGAGGACGAGCTGGGTAACCTACACGGCGTAGCAATTTTCTCCCAGTAGTGGTTAGGTTAAGCCTCTCCCGTTGAGAAATGAGCACCGCTGCGCGTAACTCCTCATAATGATTGTGTATACCGAGGACTTCGAGACGTTTTGTGGACGTTCGAAGTGGTAGGCCGAGAGCCGCATTGTACTATGTTCGTATCATTGCATCTAGGGCCTTTAAATCAGTTTTATTGATCTCCTGGAAAGGAAGACTATATGTTATACGACTGAGGACAAAAGTCTGAACCAGCCGGAGCGTCTCAGCTTCCTTGAAACCTTTCCGGTGATACGTGACTATATAAATCATACGGGAGATCTGCTTCACCGTTGTTTTGAGGGTTTTTATTGTGTGGTCCACTCGCCTGTTGCTTTGTAGCCCCAGTTCGAGGACTCGCACTTTCTGTACCTCTTTTATCTTGTGGTCTCCTAGGAAGAGGTTGACCGGCTCTCGAATGCGGCGGCCTCTGCCTCGGATTCTAATAAATTCAAATTTATAGGGAGCACAGCTCATTCCGCTCTGATAAGTGAAGTCGTCAACAGTGGTCACTGCATCTTGTAGGATTTGCTCTTTTTGTCTCAAAGAGCCACTGTTGGCCCATATGGTAATATCATCCGCATAGAACGCGTACCCTAGCCCTGCAACGCTGTCTAGACTTCTTTCTAAGCGTCTCATGACGATGTTGAAGAGAAGAGGAGATAGTATCAGCCCTTGTGGTGTGCCTATATTGGGCATAGGAAACGGATCTGAGCGTTGTTATGACCGTCGTCAGTAGGCGCCATGCTGTCGCTGGGAAGCGTAGCCGGGCAGCGTTCCTACGCCGGGAACCCAGTTTTCCCGGAACCAGCGTCCAGAGATGACGGGGGAGCGGCGCTATTTTAAACCTCAAACAAGTAGCCGACTGGCCGGCTGCATATGCCCGCCAGGTATTGTCCCTGCTAGCCGGAGGATGAGACGTCGTGTCGCCACGAAGCTGTAAGCCGTTCCAGAGGGAACAACAAAGACAGCGTCTTCCTTGGAAGAAACCGCGGCCGCCGCCACAAATTGCCCTGCTAATTGAGCGGACAGATTGGCGGACCGTTTGATGTCTGCTGTCCGGAGCTCGGGACCCCCCGACCAGCGACACACACGACGAGGAAGAACCCCTCTAGTACCACCTTGCAGTGCAGTGATCATGACTCAATATTGGATGTTCACGTGCGCCGTGCATGCTCGTACCCCTCGCCTGTTGTGTGTGTGAAAGTGATTGGTGTTTCACTCAAGAAGGAGGAGCCCGACAGGGCTTATAACGACGCCGCAAAGTGCAGGACGTCGCTCTGAACCATGTAACGGTTCAACCACCATGCTCGTGGTTTGTGAAACTCTCAACCTTTCTATGCTGTAAATAAGTGTAAATAGTGCCATAAACCTGTTTGTTTTTCGTATCCCCATTTTGTCAGCGTTGGTTTCCTCAACTCGAAGCTACACCACGCTACCACAAGAGACCAGGCAGCCCCCGATCTGCAACAACTGGTGAACAGAGCCGGGATCCGCAACCACGGGTTCTCAGCGGTGGGATCCGCAACAACTGGTGGCAGCGGTGGGATCCACAACAGCGTGTATTACCTAGGCCTATTGTAGAAGTGCGAGAAGTTAGAAATGAGCGAACGTAGTCATATATCTTTTGCCCACAACCGATGTCATTTAGCTTAAATAAGATGAGCTCATGGGACATAGTGTCAAATGCACTTTTCGAATCAAGAGCTACGACGAGATGTTCTGCACCAACCGTAGTATTGCAGAGTACCTCTTCCCGAAGTAGAAGGAAGACGTCCTGCGTTGACAAATGTTGGCTAAAGCCATACATGCTTGTTGGGAAAAGGTTCCGATCTTCAATGTAAGTCGTGAGACGTGTGTGAATCACGTTTTAGAATAATTTGGTAAGACAGGATGTTAATGATATTGGTCTTAGATTTTAGGTCGGGTGTTTTTCCTGGCTTCGGAATAAGAATAATTTTGGCTTCCTTCCAATGATGAGGAACCACGCCCTTCTCCCATACCTGTTCATTAAAATACCGAGTAAGTTGTTCCAGGTGTTAATCGCTCCGATTCCGAATCATCGCGTTTGTTAGCTGGTCAGGTCCGGGGGCAGCATTGCGCTTTGCTCTTGCACGGCCGCGAATAGTTTTGCCTTGGTGATCGGTGCTTCCAGCACTGCATTTTCCTGGCCTTGGTATGCTAAAGGGCACAGGGGAGTTGTGAACGCGCCTATGTACTTGTCTCGGAGCTTAGCGAGGAGGGCATCATCTGTTCCTGGGAATTCCCCAGCGAGCTTCTTAAGAGTTCGGTTTGCTGCCGTTTTGGTTTTACCAGGTTCCATTATGCTGCGCAGTATTGCCCATGTCTTGGAGGTGTGTAAGGTTCCTCGGAGTGAGTCGCAAAAAGTCGCCCAGCTTGCCGTCTGCAACTGCTGCACGTAAGCGTTTGCCCACTCAGATATCTCAGCTATCTTATGGCGCAATTTTCTATTGACTCGCTGTTGTTTTGTATCGCTTGGTCAACCCTCTCCTGAATTCCAACATATGTATGAGATGGCTATCGACTACCGGGGTTTCCGCTGTGAGCGCCACTCGCTTAGATGTTGCTTTGTGAGCCTCTCGTATGTGTGTTGCCCAATCTTCCACGCTATCCGGTAAAAGTTTGGGCAGTGAGATTTACGATAAGTTACCCAATTTGTTGATGCAACATGGCCATGAGGCTGCTGAATTTTGGGGGAGGCAATCGACACGCTCAAAATATAATGGTCACTGCCGAAATTTTCTTATAGGGTGCTCCAGAACTCCTTGTCAACATTATTTAAGAATGCAAAATCAGGAAATTTGTCTGCGCTGACGCTGTTACCCAATCTTGTCGCGTGTTGCGGGAGTACGAGAAGTTGGAGCCATGCGCATCAACAACTTGCTCGAGTTCCAGGCCTTTCGGGGTATTTTTTTCGGTACCCCCCAGGCAGTGTGAGGGGCACTAAAGTCCCCGAGAAGCAGTATTCGATCCTGGATGCTGAAATTACTCTTGGCATACCGAATGAGCGCATAAAATCGGCCTTCTTTTCCCTAGAAGAGCTATACACAATCGTAATTATGGTTTTGGCTTTGCTATGCTTGTTGCGGTAGTATACTTATGATTTGGTGGTTAATGCTGCTAGTTAGCAGATAATTTATACTAGTCGCTATTTTCTTAGGAACCAACGTGGCGACTTTAGGGTAGTCTGGATTTGATATCGTGCAGTAGCCACTCAATTTGACTGGCTTAATGCCAACCTCTTGTAGGCAAATGACATCAGGTTTGACGGGCGCCGTATTAAGAAATTGTTGTAGAGCGGCTGCACGTTTGTGGAAGGTGCGGCAATTCCATTGCCAAATTTCGAGATATTTGGTGTGCACTCGTGTTTTACTCACCATGGATAGTGCTATCGCTGCCCGAAGTTGGGAGTCGCTTCGAACGACGGATAGATAGAGCACCCGGGCTGCTTTAGGCCGTTTAAGAACAGTGGCTCTTATGCTGGAAATGAATTTGTCGACATAGCTTTTTAGGTTCTGAAATTCGGCAAACATTTGCTGCTAAAAGCTTCGCATGCATTGCAGTTGATGCAGTGCTTGTTTTAGTGTACCTTCCGTAGAATTACACTCGATCGTAACCGGCCAGATGTGACGGTTGCTTTAGAAAGTGTTGTTTGGCTCGACTCCATACCGCCGTTAGCTTTGAGGGAGGCCAACTCTCGTTTTATTTCTGCCAAGCTCTCACGGAGGAGTTTGTTCTCGCTAATAATTTTTTGGTATTCTGGATTAGCCGTTATAGGAGCAGCTTTATCAGTGAGGCTTCCAGATTTCACTCCTGTATTTGAATCTGAGCTAGTAGCTATTTTAGCTGTTAAAAAAAATTCCTATGACCAAGACGAGTGCAATCATCTTAACAGACTCACTTTCGCTGTGTGCAGCTTGCTTGCTTGCTTGCATCCTTCATCTTTGCTGGCACTCGCCCACAATGGGGGATCGGCCAAGAACCGGGCGGCAGGATCATCAAGTGTGTTCAGTCAGGCATTCAGGAAGTCTCGTAGTTGTAAGTAATAACAATAGGCTAACAGGGTAATCTCTTTGTTGCCCTTATGTACTCGCACACAGCAGAGAAAACCTCCCTGTGGCTATAACCTAATGTAATCGCTCCGAAGGATAAAATAGTTCCACGTTTATTTTGAAACCTAGCTTCTCAATTGGTTCGATCAGGTATCTTTTTCTTTGATAAGCATAACGTTTACAGTATAAAAAGAAATGATCTATTGATTCCGATTCCCTTGCAAAAGAGACACAACGGAGATGCTGTTAGTCCCAGCTTTATGTAGGTAGTAATTCAGATGCGGAATTCTGCATCGTAACCTGGTGATTGTAGTTTCTAACTGCCGAGATAGACACCACTGTTTGTTCCAGCAATATCTTAGATGTACGAAGTCTCTGACTTTATCCAATGATAATTTTTCTATTTCTTTGTGCAGACAAGCCTTTCTATATCTTAGTGCTGTTACGTAGGCGAAATCAGGTAAATTAGTGAGATTGGTACGCTTAAAGATGCTTTGGCTAACAAGTCTGCCATCTCATTTGGATAAATTCCGCAGTGGCCGGGTATCCATAGCAAGTGAAATTTTTTCAGGTTTTCTGGTAATAAACTGCTAATCATACTCATTAATGTCAAATTTTTTGCTGTAGATAGTGCAGTGCACACTGAAAGAGAATCGGTAAGTATGACCGCTTCTGATTCGCTTGCAGGAAGTTTACGAAGCGCTAGAATTATAGCAAATAATTCAGCGATGAATATAGGCGTGTAATCTGCTAATCGAATTGAGAAAGACCAGTCGAGAGAAGTACAGAAGATGCCTATTCCAGCCTTTTCGTTCAATACGGATGCATCCGTCGCAATAATGTTGTTTATGGACAGATGAGTCAAGTAATCTTTTAACCGAATATTTAAATATTGAAGGGGCAGTTGTTTTGCATTAGAGGGGAAAATATCATCAAATTTAATTTCATGTTTTAAATTAGGTGTCTTCGTTATGCAAATCTGATAAATATTTACATTGAGAGGCTCTAGCAACGCTTGGACGAACCTAATCTGAGGGGAGTGTAGTCTAGACCATTGTGTTCCAAAGAATGCGGCAGCTCTAACAACTTTAGAAAATCTCGTGCCTTAGCAGCATTGCACACACTAGCACCACCGCATTTCAAAACCCCGGAAATTAGTGTCGGCCCCAGGTCACTGCTGGTTACATTTAAATGAATTGGCAGATGCCTTGGCGCAAGCATCACTTGATGGCCAAGTTATTTCGGTACTGACCGAGTTAGAATACTTATCAGGGGTTAGATATAAGAATATTCGCTATTTTTACAGATAGTTTCCAAATATCACAAAATGGACAGATTATCAGCGCCTCAAATTTCCATGGAAAGCCCATTGGAGTCCGTCAAAAACTTGAAATTATCATCTCCAGATTCCGGTGCCGTGTTCCCCCATGAAATGTTTTTTTACACAGAGCTGGTATGACACTTTCCCCCCTTTGTCCATTCTGCGAAGAATCAGAAACTTTTGAACATTATTTCGGCTCATGCCAAAACAATGCAGTGATCAGGAAAATACTTCTAGCTTTTCCATTTTGAAGCTAGGTTTAAATTTAACCACAAAAAATGTTGTAAATTTTTGGGCCTCTATTTCAGGAAATTGCCACAGAGATGCATTCGATGCGGTATTTAATTTTATTCAAGGCTCTAAACGTTTTTCAACATAAAGCCCACCTTAACAGATCACAAAAAATAGTGGGATGAGAAACATTTTTTTGAATCTGGATAAATCCGCGACCTACCAATTAATTTGGGTTTGGTAACACCAGCTCTCTGGTCGGCTCCCAAAATGAAGGTATATTCATTAGTGTCTTATTTCTTGTTGATTTTTCTCCCTCTCTAAATCTTTGTTTTCATTTTCTTCATTATACTGTCTTCATTTTACAACTTTTTTCCCTTTTTTGTTGTAAGCAATAGTGCAGTTATCGTCCATATGAGGCTATATGTTCTTTTGGCCAATCGCCCAGAAGGGTATGAGCCATGAATTCTAGGCTACAAAGAAACAACAACCACATCACTTCTTGTGCCATGTGATGTCCATACAGTTGCCCTCCATTGAAGGCGTGGGTCACGATCATTGCTTGGTTTTCCCCGCAAAACCTCACTGTTATAACATTCTGTATTTCGTTGCACGTCCTCAGTTTTGAGCAGATACTTACCATTGTAAGATTTCGTTAGGTTATCGCAATGTTGATATTTTCGACACATTTCTGAAAAAAAGTCACAGCTTTACCGCAAAGGCGAATCAATGAGTGCGATAGCAACAAATCTGAAGGTCACGCGCCGAATGGCTATTATATCGAAACGAGCTGCGCGTTTCCCACGCACAAATGGCACACGAAACGTACTCACAGGTATACAGATGAACGCGAATAAACGTCTCAGTTGTTACTTTGCTGGGTCTGGAAAGCGCATCCTTTTCGCAAACGGAGACATGTACAACGACCTTTGTGCGCCCAGTAACTACTACAGGAAACGTTCCAGTGAACGCGCAACGCCAGCCAAGACGTACATGCACATGCTATGAGCGCCGCTGCCCCACCTCAAATCCGATACTCTTTGAAAAAATTACGCTGGTGGCCGCGGGACGGTGTGACCGTCTACGTAACCTGCGAACAGAAATCTTCTTTTTGTTCACCTATTGACAGTGGCGCATACTCATTGTGAGGAATTCAGGAGCGCGCCTGAGATTGTTGTAACCAGTTACCACATGCCCACTATGACGAAGATGTGCCTAAGTACGTCACACTTACACAGTCGCGCCCTTCGCGTCATAAGCACGAGCAGAAAGAGAAACAAAACTTACTGGCATAATTCTTCATCTTCGCCAGCCATAGCATAAGAAAATTCCTTGCAATATTCAGCGGGTGTCAGGCGCACGCTTTTTCGAAGAAAGACGAATGATGGCGTAGTGAATTCCTGCCTACTGTACAATGATTTATGGCTTAGTTGGTTCCCTGGAAGTGTGCTTGCAGCAGCTATCCAAAAACTGTTAAAGAAGACTCGGAAAGACCGCTCTTCCAGCAGTCGCTGTGGTAGTGCTCCGCGTTCCACGCAAGCCTGGTGGTTTTTTCGTTGAAGGTCATAGGGTGTCGTGTCTTTGTTACTGTCTTGTTTCGTGTGTATTATGTTTCTCAAGTTTTCACTGTAAAGAGAAAAAAAAACGAGAGCAGCCTCGCCAGCTTTTTGGGAGCCTTACTGTTGTAAACTCAATGTGCCCATATTTCGCTTGTGGTTAAAAAAACTGACTGTAGCTTCGCTTTTCCGGACCCACCTTCTACCTTTCTACAGCAATATTCCTTCCTTGCGGTGGTAACCCTCGTGATGGTCATAATTTATTTGGGAGAACCCTTCATCCCATGAATGAGGTTGTAAATTTAATTGTTTGTATTGCTAACATAAAACGACGCATTGAATGGAGAAAATCCTGATTCTGTTACTATTCAGGCTGTTGCTGAAAGTACAAATAGTTGACCGGTTTTTTTTGTGTCCTCGTACGCACAGACTGTGCAGAACTTCCTGATGCAATGCGCCGAGCGGGAACAACCAGGCAGCTCAACTCCACTCGTTTTCCTCATGATGGCCTGCTCTGACGCCAAGTACCTGGATGGTGTAAGAAAAAAAGCTTTTTTTGTACTGTTTTCTAAATATAAAGCACCGCACACCCCATAGTTAGAAAATTGCTTGCCATCCATTTTTCCTGGCGTGAAGACAACACGCTACCAGAGCTACAGGTTCCGTGAGACAGAAGTGGCACTCACCATTAAATTTTGACTGAGAGCAGGCAATGTTTAGGACTACTTTTGTTTTTTATACGTAACAATCATGACCACCAACAGACAATCAATTCAAAGAAAGTCAAGGGCTGTTATTTGCAGTAAGTATTATACATATGCGAACAAACTAACGTGGAGCAAAAGGGCGATTTGCAGCCGGAAAAACCGGAAGTGCAACATTCGGGTAACGCGTTCCATGTTCTATCATAGACATGTTTCTTCAATGTCTAAACTATACTCATAGACCTTAACGTAGCAATTGCAGAAGGCCCCGCGGACGCATAAAACAGAGGTGCGTACGTAAAGGAACCCGGCTCTTCGGTCAGCCGGTGTTCGTTGATGCCGCAGGAGTATGATACGAAAAGAATGCATCACTGCTTCTTGACTGAGTATTAGTAAAACCCAAAATCTTACACTTCTTTCAACACTTCTTCGTACGTATGTTTGCGTCATCACTTTTTTAAAAGCATCTTATATTTTAAACCCAGCGCTCAGAGCCGCTGTGCACGACGCACGCAGTTGCATCCCGTAATGACCAGCAGAGCAAGAACATGGCCCCTTAGGAACGCCAATTGGCGTACCGTCCAAACGCCATCAACGTTTTGAAGAAACGTACGTGGTGTCCATGTGAGCTACAGGGAACGTGCACCGGCGTCGCTAGTACACGAAGTTGGCGTTTGACAAAAAGCGCGTGAATGAACCGGGAGATATAAAATAAGCGTCGGGCGTGCGCTGAGAGCTCTCTCCGGCCTTCGTTACGGCTGGTCATGTCGCGTATAAAAGTGCGTGACGAGGCCTAGTGTGCATGACGCATGTAAATATGTAAATAAATCGTGTGTTCTTTGTGTGAGCAAGGAGCCTCCCAAGAGGTATTCCTTTCCCAGCGCCCGGGTGAACGCTTGTGCCCCGCTCCTCGGTCTCATCAGCTTGGTGTTCGCCTTCACACTACTGGTAACACGTGTGAGACGCCTGTTACCAGTGAAAATGTTCCATGTTTTGTAATCGAGATGCTGCACGCACCCCGAGCAAACGCGAATGTACCTTAGGAAAAACAAGCGCATTTTCTCACTCGGTCAGCACTTTCCCAGTGCCTTTGTGAAAGTTTGTGCCCCACTCCTCGGTCGCATCACCTTGGTGTTCGCCTTCACACTACTGGTAACACGTGTTAAGGCGCCTGTTACCAATAAAATGTTTCATGTTTTGTAATCGGGATGCTCCAAGCACCCCGAGAAAACGTGAATGTACCTTAGGAAAAACAACCGCATGTTCTCACTCGGTCAGCATGTTCAATAGGCCACGCATGCTCCTGGGCACAACATCTCAGAGCTGCAGCCGCCGCAAGATGCGCCGCAGAGAAAGGCGGCTTGCTGGCACGCTCTCCACAGATGTGAACGTGGCAGTAGATACTCTGCCCACAAATAACTGCGGGTTTTACGTTGTTTGCCATTACCATTACATGAGGAGACTTCAGCTTCTTTTATTTGTGAACAATTTTCTAAACTTAGACAGTGCTAGACCTAGCTATCGGTTTATTTTCCTTCTCTACCACTTTTATTAATTTTGTCACACTGGCGAGGTAACCCTCATACTAAGCGTACTTAGGCTTCTTTATTTGCTGAGTTCTTTGATTCACTGGCGAGTTGCTTGTCGCGTTTTTATTTATTTTTTTTTGGGGGGGGGCATTTTTATAGAACATATTGTTATTTTAGGAATCATCGCATTCCCCAACAGTGTGTTTGTCGTTCACCATTAGCCTGTTCGTTGATGACTATTAGCATTTTGGTGTTCAAGTAAAACGTGCATCGGAAAGAATCAAGTATTGGTTATTGTGCACTGAGAACAATCATTGAAGTGAGTTTGGAGGCATTGATAACGGTATAACTATGCTGTACTGTTCATATTTGCACCTACTTTTGGTTAGCTTATGGTTAGATGTTTTTATATATTTCCTCCGTATTTCACTGACATTTTTGATCGTACTGGAAAATATTTTGAGAATAGAATAATTCATCAAGAGGGTAAGGTAGAGTAGACAGACCAAAAGGGCATTTTTTTATTTCATTCAATACCCCCTCAAGGATCCACTGTTGCGTTTCTTTGCACAAGTCGCACTGCCTATTGTTGGCAAGTGTTGGCACCTTTTGTGACAACACTTGCCTCGTTTTCTTCTTTTGGTAGCATCTCAGTAGCACAATGTTGTATTTTGGGAGCGATCTAAAATCTCAGTCCTGCAGCTGACTTGTTTCCTGTGAAATACTCATAATATTGATTTTTTGTGGTTCTCTAATATTTCATGTTCTGCCCGCAGACGGCTGATTGCATGTTCAACCAAGAAGAGGCAATATTCGTGAGTGGAAGAAGTCTCTATAAAATCAAGAGCTTTTGTATTTAATATCATTATGTGTTTCGTAATTTTCGACAAGAGGCAGCGAATTGCCAATGTGCTTTATAAATCTTGCCGCTCCTGACAAGAACTGTGTTTCTTGGCATCCAAACAGGCGTCGCCTTCGACATCCCAATAAACGACACAGTAAGATTCCGAAGTGTTGAATTTCCACCCTTTAAGCATTAAATTTCTGTAAATGTATGTTTTTGGTCACTACATGATGGTTAGAAGCGCAAGAAGAATAGCAGTCAAAGGAACATTGAATCGCTTTGATACAAATAAAGAGGTCGTCACTTTTACGCAACACGTCGTACTCTTCGACATGTGCTAGCATGACTAGAATAGCTATCCCCTTCCGTCACAAATTATGATGTGCTGTCAGAAACACGTGAATTCTGCGTGGCATAATTCCAAGGTATTCAGTGATATATAGCAACTAATAAAATGAAGAAACTTTTTATTCCGTTTTAGCTGGAGTAATAAATGTAATGAATTTTTAAATAAGTATCTACTTATTCTTTTTTCTGTCAGCTTCACTATTTGTATAAAACTAATGCACTATTAGGCGTGAAGGGCATGCAGTTTCTTTTTTGGTTGTGTTTGTTTGAGGCAAAGCAAAAAAAATTTCATATGGCCTTGAAATGTGTCACGTTTAACAAACTTCGAACATGGTAGTGCATCCAGAGAAATGATCCTCTGCAACAATAAGCAGCCTAATTAGGTTAAATAATCCCCACTTGTCTCCTCAGTAGGCCTGAATGATTGTGCAAACCAAGTTTGAAGGGATTTAATAGAACACGTCGTGCGGGACGTGCCAATAAAGATGGTAGCTTCTTTTGTACACGCCGTGACTAAAAAGAGCGAGTCTGAGTATTGTATAGTCCGGTAAGATTATTAAGGGCCACTTTAACAGTGATCTTCAGGAGAAAAATGTCTCGTTCTCCTAGGAACAGAAAGGAAAAGCTTGCTCGTAAAACGTGGAAGAATGGCCCATACAGGTTTCCTTATGTAATATTCGTGCCCTTATATCTAGAATAGGCTTCGCTACTTTGATTGTCTTTTTGTGATTTCATAGACGTAATTCAAAATACAACTGTTCGAGTGCTTCGTGAAACTACATACGCATCTCGAGCATGAAACATCATAAGTATCAGATTGAACCACAAGCAGTGAAACTTCACAATCATAGTGCACAGGGGAAGCGGGAGCACAAGGGGGATCCAAAATTTGGCCTACACATTGACCTAATAAAAAAGGGGCAATGCGAACGACCCCCCTTTGCCCCCTTTGGATGGAGAACCCTGCGCATGCCGCTAGTCATATGTATGTACATTACGCAACCCTTAAGATTATAAAATATTTGTCCACAAACTGACGAAATGTAGACAGACGCACAGAACAAGGAACTTGAGGCTCGCCTGCAATGAGTGCATCTGATCGCTTGATCCCACAGAAAAAAAAGCAGGCAAAGCGTTCGGCACGTGGCTAAGCTGTCCAGGAAACGTTCTAAGGGAAACAAAAAAAAATGTTCTTCGGTTGCTATTTCTTCATCGCTGTTCGTACTACGACTCTTCTTAGTTCTGAGAGTTAAGCTAATATAAAACAAAAACATTTGGTGGATATCCGGTGGCAGAAAGTGCTGACATCTGGGAAATAGACGAAGCATGCACTCTCGGAAGAAAACTTACTAAACACTTGGTAAACGCACTAATTACTTATTTCAAGCGTATTTTACTACCTTTATGGCATAACTCTATTAGTTAACAGCTAGTAAAGCTAGTAACATTTTTCCTTACTAACCAGGGAAGCCTTCCTGGCGTTTTCGACTAAAAACTTAAAAACCCCCTATAATACCAGACATTACGTAGGCACCGTAGTATATTTTGACGTATTCGTGACTTTTTAGGCAATCCTTAGGCAAAGCCTAATTTTACAGACTACCTCAGAATTGAAGTTTCATGTACGTGATGTCACACGTATACAAATAATATTATATATAAAAAAACAGAACAGCACATGGTGGTGTGCAAAAAACATCAGTAATTCTTCTAAACTGTGTGGTTGCTAACCAGCACATTGGGTACAATGCCAAAGTAGTAGCACACATAGCCTTCTTGCTGCTGCTAGAGTAGAAGTGCCTACGCCAAGTTTGGGAATTGTGTGTGTGGGTGTGAATGTGTGTGTGTGTGTGCGTGCGTGCGTGTGTGTGTGTGTGTGTGTGTGTGTGTTTGCGTATGTGCTCTCACTTGTGGCCCGTTCATTGAGTTTACATACTGATATAACATGCGCTCACATACTATAATGTAATTAAATAGGTACGATTATTTGTATTATGTTATCACGAGAGTTTGCACTCGGTTTTTGAGAGTACGTTGCTGCGATATGCACTTACCGCAGTAGTTACATGAACTAGTTAGAGGCCAATGTTGTTAGTATGAGAACAATGCTACTTTGTTTTCATATTTTATACCTTTATTTGAAATTCATTTATTTGAAACCTCTAGTTTTGTATGGTGCCTCGGCTCTGCGTCTTGCGCCTATGGACGCGGAGCCTTCCGGAGGACCATCTGGCTAGCAGTCACTTCAGCTAAACACCGCGAGCAAGGGAAGAACTTCACCCAGTGACAGCGAAGACATAGAGCTGTACTCAGCCGCCTCGGAAGACGACTCATTGGACGATGGTTTCATTTCTGTCCGGAGCAAGAGGGCGAAGAGGAAGATCGTCAACGCAGCCTCGCCCACCTCTGCGAGTGCAGTGACTATGAATTCAAGGCATAAACGCTGGTCAAACGACATCATCTTTGTACCAGATGAGTCCTCAGGAAACCTGTGACTGCTAAACAGGCAAGCACTCTCTGCTTTTTTGGAACGTGTCGTACCGAATGAAATTAAGGAAATCAGAGTGAATACGCGAAAAAATAAAGTCGCCGTAGATGTAATTCACGCGAGTGCGCTTGGACCACTCAAACAAGTGACTGAGCTAGGTGGCATCTAGGTGCGGCCCTTTACACCGATTGACAACTCATCCATAGGTGGTGTGACATACGACGTAGACATTGCGATTCCCGGCATTGACTTGCCTACCCTCATCAAACCGGCAAATGAGGCTAACTTTAATCACTGACGTACACCGCCTTGGGAAGTCACGCTGTGTGAAACTGGTCTTCAAAGGCGATTGCACACCATCTCATGTCAAAGTTGGACATTTTCGTCATCGTGTTCAGCCTTTTGTACAAAAGCCACTTCAATGCCACCAGTGCTTTAAAATACGTCACATCAAGGCCGTATACGCGAACTCGCTATGGTGCCCCCTGTGCGCAGAGCTCCAGTTGGAAGATGCGTGTCAGTCCACAATTCTTAAATGTGTTAACTGTGATACCTCACACACTGCCTCATCGAAAGACTGCCCTCGTATCAATAAGGAGAGCGCGGTGGTTAAGCAAATGGTCACAGACAATTTAACCCACAGGGATGCTGCCGAAAGAGCCCGGCGTCGGCAGCAGCGTCGGTGCATTGATTGACCTCAAAGACTCCGCAACTCCGAAACGAGAGCGCCACCTCTACTGCTGCACCATTAAGTCAAGCCACAAGAGGACCGACAAATTCATAGAACACTTAGGAGAGGACTATCTGTACAGAGCAATGGCCTATTCTTCCAAGTCATTCGCTAATCATAGAACGTCAGCCGACCACGCCCACTCAGGGGTCTTCAGCAACCGCTGATGACACACATAAGAAAGATGGCAGTCATAAATATGCTTTGTTCTTTCATGGATGCCATCCGGGAGATCTTGTTGGACATGAGGACAACATCTGCTCGAAGTGCTCTCAAAGTACTCGACGCCTTAAGCCCAGTACTTGAATCGCTCGAGTAGAAATATGGCTAACGATCACCATCATTTTTAAAAGTTAAGGAAGCATCCATCATTCAGTGCAATTCCAGTGGACTTAAACCGCGTCTTTTCAGACTTTTGACAGTTACTGTGCGTCAACATGCTCCAAGTCATCAGCATTTGTGAACCCAACGCGTGTGCGAGCTCTCCTTTCCCTCACTTTTTTAATCTTTCAAACTCCCTCATCCCTATCCCTAGTCTAGAGTAGCATACCGGTCACTCCAGACTGGTTACCATCCCTGCCTTTCTTTTTCCTCCTGTTCCACCTCCTCCATCTTGATGTAAGGCAACGAACATGCCCTTGTAACAAAGTAGTCGTAAACCTCTGTGCGACTAAGAGTAGTTCTCTAGAGTGGATATGGTTATTGAGTTGATGGTGTTGTTACTAACAATTTAGTGATCTACTAAACATCCGAGCCAATTTAGTGATCTACTCAACATCCAATACCTAGGTATAGTTCGCTAAGTAGCGTTTTACTCACCTCACTTTCTAATAGTTTATTGCTTTTTGTGACAAGTGAACTGGTAGTACTCAGTGATAATGCCGACATTTTTTAGAGCGTTTAAGGCAAAGAGCATTTAATAAAAAGAAGTAATGGCTTTTCGGAAACAACCATCAATGATGAAATGACTACTTTTACAAGGGTGGTGAGTCGGGCAGGCTGGTAAATAATTTTACCACTTGGAATGATTGGCGCATAAAAAATGAAGACTAAGGCAGCACTGGTCCTGTGAACATTTTTGCCTGCGTTTTTACACTCTACTAATTCGAATTCCAGTTTATGACAAGTTTACCTTTTTTGCAAAAGAATCTCTCATCGGGCACACCTGCGGTGGCTTAGGGGCAGTTGTCCAGCATTAAAATTACATGTGTGACGGTAAAAAAACCATCGCACGATATAAAAAAATGAAGCTAGAGAAAAATGTCCATGAACGTCAGTCACTTTTATTGTAATCAAAGCATGAGCACTTTTAACAGTTGGTATGGTTTCATGCACTTAACTCCGCTTTTTAAGATCAGGCGACGTCATCACCCTGCGTGGAATTCTTTTCTTCCACCCCCTACTTACCTGTATTGCTATTCATAACTAGCCACTAAGTGCTCTCCACGGTAAGTCCGGTGTCAGTGATGGTGTTTGGCAACTTATATTATCCTTCATTGAAAGGCCCTATGAGATCACAATACAAGCCTATTTTGGTGCCGTAGTTTCCCACTACAGGCGCCGCTGCTGACGAGGCCCGTAACCATTGTTTCGCGAATGAAGCATAAGTGAGTCGAGAAAAAAGTTTCTAGGAAGAGACGTGATTGCAACTCAGGTCTACTGCGTGGCATTCAAGTATTCTACCAGCGAGCCATGGTGGTCCTTGAAAAGCCTTCGTGAAAATTTCCTCTACAAAAGTCATGTCAGAATTGCGTCGCAATAGGTTAGTAACAAGCAGGCGTCAAACAATCTGAACTATGCAACAAGTACCTTGTTCATTGGTTCCAGTGAATTACAAGAGACCTATATTTCTCCATGGTCATCAGTTACACCACAAACATAGCGCCCATAATGCCTTAAAGACTTGCAGCTTAATGTGTGCTTAGCTTTTTCATGAACGGTACGATCCCTTATGACTTGCTGGGTACCTTGATTTCACTTGTACCAGTGGCTCCCAGGGAGTCTGGAACGGCCTTTGGAAAGGTGGCACTTCCAAATTTCACTATGACCGTGCTCTGTGTTCTACTAGCCTGGTGATTTTTAGGGGTGAAGTTCTCTATAGCATGCCTTGTGCGTTCCCCGTTGTCATTGTGCGTAACCGCCTATGGCGCATACCCAAGAGAGCGGGTGTGTGCCACAGGGGAAGGAGACAGACTATCGCGCGATTACAATCACGGCGGAAAGATGCGAGATGGCGGTACTTGGAGTGTTCACTATTTGAAAGACGGACGGACGCACGGATGATCTGACAGACAAGCAGACGAACGGATGATTGGATGGGTGGACGGATGGATGGATGCACAGATTAACGCACGTCCAGGTAGATGCACAGACGGACGGAAGCAAGAACAAACGAACAGATGGAAGCACGGATGGACTGATGGACGTTTCGCCCCACTGATCATCATTCATTCTATGGATATGCTGTGGTTTTTTTTCTATTTGACATGACTTCTTGCCAGTGGGTCTTTCCTTAGCACATAACTGTGACGTAAATTGAACGCTATAAAGGAATCATTACCATGTCGATCATACCTATTCTGAAGCTGATTGCACACAACACGCTATATTACTGCAACATTAGAACCACAATAATTGTTAACCCGTCATGAAGTCTATGTCAGAGTATTGCGCATTTAAAGGTATACTTCACTTTGTTGGCCAGAATTGCTAGAGTTGCATCCCTATTTCAAGTTGTGCCGATCCTAAGCCTACATAATATCGTTTCCCAAAGCAGTTCCGAAGACTGTTATAGCTCCGTAGTACGATACCTCATTTCGATAAAGAATTCTTGGGTTATATTTCTCCTGAAATCCAGATTTTCGTCTATGCATTCGTTGGATTTACGCGGCCAATGTAAATCTCTCGTGACGCTCTCACAGTTCAAATACTAATCTTTATCGTCACTACTCCAGGGTACCTATAAGACTAACATACACTCAACTGTGCAGCATACCCACGTACTATAATCTGCAGATTGTGGGTGCGGGCTAACGAGTTTGGAGGAGAAGTTTTGACGACATACGCGACAGGATGTTCACAATATTTGTGTCATGACCAGATGGTCATATTCTTCAAACTTTTGTATCCTGACATACCAAGTTAAACGGAAGATCACGAAGGCACCCAGTTTAGATAGATAGATATATAGATAGATAGATAGATAGATAGATAGATATATAGATAGATCGATAGATAGATAGATAGATAGATAGATAGATAGATAGATAGATAGATAGATAGATAGATAGATAGATAGATAGATAAAATGCTCAAAGTGCCTGCAACTCACTACAACTACAAAAACGTTGTCTTCAATAAACAAAAACACCACCTCCCACTAAAGGGAACTGTGTGAGGATGCGAAGCAGCACTGGGTGTTCGGTTGGTTTTTCATTCTTGTTCTATTTTTAAGTATGTCCGTGAAATTTGTGTAAGAGTGCAGAAAAACTGAATTCTTGAGAGATTCTAAAACACAGTCGTGAAAACGAAGGCCTCGTATGACAGCACATTTTGTGTGAGCAGTCAAAAACAACTCTAAGCTCAGTAATCGCATAAACCTTACCTAAGAACACGAGAATGACATACTGTTGAAATGACACGATGGCTTTTTTTGCGAGATGTACTCATGAATTCGGTCTTCTCTAATGTTCTTACGTTTTCTTTTTCTGTTATCGCTATTTCTGAAACCTGGCTAGGCACTGAAATTCTCTCATCTGACCTTTTTCCCCCGACCTACACCACCTTCCGCAGTGACCGAGATTTCAGTGAAACCAAAGAGAAAGGTGGTGGCGTGCTGATGGTCATTGACGATTCAATGAAATTCGTTAGACGGAAAGAACTAGAATATATCGAAGAATTGATCTGGCTTGAAATCAACCTTGAGTGCCGTGAAAAATTGTTAATTGGATGTTTCTATTTACCGCCCAGCATTTCCGCTGCCTCGTTTCAAGATATCACGTCTTCTATAGAACTTGTGATATCTGCTCATACTGGGCACAGAAATATTGTTCTTGGGGATTTCAATGCACCTGGAATTGACTGGAGCACGCTCACCTTTTCTCATTACAATCATTTTATACAGACAAAGTGCAGCCTGTTCCTGGGTTTTCTGGCGTTTAATTCCCTACTGCAACATAACTCAGTCGTTCATTCCAGTGGCAACGCCTTAGACCTGTGTGTGTCCAACGATCAACCCCTTGAAGTTTTCCGCTCCGGCAACTCCTTGTACCTCCCGACCAATTCCACCCACCACTTAAGGTAACATTATCTGCATCAGCCGAAACAACGAGCTACAGCAGTTACGTAAAATAATCTCCCAGATTTGCTTTCAAGCGATGCGATTATACGGGCCTGTATCATTACTTGTCCATTGTTGAGTGGTCACAAGTTGCTGGCAAACCAAATGTTGATGATCACGTTGATCAGTTAACGGAGCTTGTACTGAGCAGCATGCGTAATTTTTCTCCAATATGCTCCTAAACAACGTAAATATCCCTACTGGTTCTCATATGAACTTATCAGTGCACTGAAGCATAAAGATTGCGCACACAAGAAATTTGAGTGTTCTCTATTCATCGAGTGGAAGAAAAAGTTCAGCTTTTTTTGAACTCTCTCTAAATGCCTATATAAGCACGATCATAGTTCGTGTATTGAAAATTGGAAAAAAAGCGCCTCTGACAGGCCAGCTGAGTTTGGGAATAACGTGCGTAAACGGTCCAGCAAAAGCGGAGAGTCCTTCAGACTGCTGGACTCAAATGGGGTAAAAGTGCATGCCGTCGCTGACCGTTTTGCCACGCATTTCACATCCGTTTATAAGGCCTCAGACTCTAGCACTGATATCGGACAACAGTCCAAGGCAGTTAGCTCATCCGGTGCTTTGTCGCTAGATAAAAATCTTATCAGTGAATGCATTAAGCGCCTATAACCATCCTTATCATGTGGCCCAGATGGCATCCCATCGACCATACTAAAATCTTATGGTAGTATATTTGTCCCTGTACTGACTACGATATTTATTAACAGCCTGGACACTTCAACATTTCTTAGCATGTGGAAAACGGCTCGTGTTTTCCCAGTATTTAAGTAAAGCTCTAAAACATATGTTTGAAATTATCGCCTGATTTTCATACTATGTGCCACATCAAAGATTTTCGAGCTGGCTCTTCAGAACATAGTGTCTTTTGGTGTGAAAAACTCATTGATTTTAAATCAACATGGTTTTCTTGCTGGTCGCTCAACTACCACAAATCTTGCTAGTTTCATGACGCAGATCTCCACACCTATTTCTCAGAGAGGACAAGTTGACGTAATCTAGTGTGACCTTAGCAAGGCTTTTGACGTAGTCAGTCACTCACTGATTATGTTTAAACTTGCGCAGTTTTATGTTAACTTGTCGGTTCTGAATCTCCTGCACAGCTATCTGCTCAATAGATCTTGTTATGTTGCCGTAAATGGCCAAACCTCTTCTTTGTATAAAAGGACTAGTGGGGTCCCTCAAGGGTTGGTATAAGGCCCACTCCTATTTTTAGTTTAGGGTAATGATGTTTCTTTTGCCATTCGCAATTCTTGTTTCCTGTTGTATGCCGATGACATCAAGATATTTAAGGAAATTCGTTCAGTCAATGACTGTCGCTTGCTGCAGTCAGATTTGTGTTCTTTTTCCGAATGGTGCAACTGCAATAACCTTTCTCTGAATACCTTGAAGACAAAATTCATGTCTATCACTCGCAAAAGATCTAGCGTGTCATTTAAATACTCTGTCAATTCTGTGTCGTTATGTAAGGTTTATAGCATCAGTGACCTTGGTGTTGTTGTTGATAGCACGTTAAACTTTCCTGCTCACGTTAATCGTGCTGCTATGCGGGGCCTTCGTACTCTCGGATGTGTTTGCAGACTATCTCGAGAATGCAGTTCTCTTATAGCCCTCCACAAATTGTACACTGCAATATGTATTCCACAATTTGAGTGTGCGTCCATGATATGGAATGGCATTGCTCAATCCAGCGGTAAGACCATTGAATGGGTCGAGAAAAAACTCCTCAGCATATATAACTATCGATTTGCTAGAAATCACTCTGGATCTCGTTCAAATACTGCTAGATTATTATCATTGCCATCACTTTACTGCCGACGAAACCTATCTGACCCGTTATTTCTTTACAAGCTAGTTCATGGTATCATATCCTGCCCTGTACTTCTCAATTCTGTTAACTTTCGAATTCCGCGTAAGTTAACAAGAGAGATTAGGCCATTTCATGTACTCACCTGTTTCATCCAACACTCTACCGTTCACAGGACACAAAGTCTCTATATTGGTAATTTTCTTGATCTTGACGTTTTTTATAGTCCACAGTCATTGTTTTTATCTGAACTTCGCACTGTCTTGGCATAGTATGGTACAATGTACAAAATTTTCCTTTCTACGTCTTGCATATATAGTTTTACATGTGCAATCTAATTTTACGTTCCCCTTCAATATTTCTTTTCCTGTCTTATTTACTCCTCAACTTTTGTGTTCATTTCCCTATGTCTACGTGTTTTTTCTCTCGATATTTCTGAAGACTGTCTGCATTGTATTGTTTATATTTATTGTTTTATTTTTGCCTGTGCCAACACAAAGACCTTGCGGTCGTTCCTGGGCACGTTAAATAAATGATTTATTATATATTATTATTATTATTATTATTATTATTATTATTATTAGTAGTAGTAGTAGTAGTAGTAGTAGTAGTAGTAGTAGTAGTAGTAGTAGTCTAGTTCTATGCTGCTGACTCGCAGTTAGCAGAATTGAATCCCGCCAGTGGGGGTTGCCTTTTTGTTGGAGGCGAAAATGCTCTACGCCCGTGTGCTTAAATTTGGGTGCACATTAAAGAATACCAGGCAGTCGAAATTTCCAGGGCCCTCTACAACAGCGCCTTTCATAATCATAGTGTCATTTTGTGATGTTGCACCCTACGCAATCAGTCCCGCACAATAGCTCCAACCCGGGACGAATGCTTGCTGTGCTCCTGTTTTTTTTTTTTCTGTAGGCAGCAGTTTTTCCGCTGTGAAAGTTGTTCTAAGCGTATTGACTCGAAGTGTGTAAGCTGGCCTGATGAACGCTGCAGATTTTAGATGTTGGTTGCGCTCTTTTTACTGCAATGTGTCATACAAGCCATGCTCATGTTAAGCCTAGAAAAAAAAAAACACTGTGCCTTCCAGTCGTGAGGAATGTAGCTCCTAAACCTGCACCCTCCCCATGTGTAACGCTTGGAGCGGCGATGTCGCCAGTCTGCGCCGCCTCCCTCTTGGTGCGTTGGAGGCAATGCTGTTCCTCAGCTGCCAGGCATCCCAACTACGCGAAGAAAACGAGCGCCTGCATTAGGAACAGTCCCGCGCTGTTGAGCAGCAGGCCCGCACAATCGTTTCTTCTCGGAAAAAGGGCCGCTTCCTGCGTGAGGTGCTGATAAACAGCACGGCCACCGTACTAGTCATAGCAGGTCCAGCTCTCCCTGCGCATTAGAATGGCGACCGATCTGCGGTTTCTGTGCCACCTGCGTACTCTTGAAGACCTCTCTCTAATACACTTTCTCCGTCGAATTCACCACCAACTGGGTAGATGAATTGATGGATGTATCCGGTTGTGCCCTTTAGATGAGGAGGTGGCTCAGGCTACCTAGCCATAAAGTTGAGTGCTGTCACTATTTGTCGAAGGACTGAATTTTCCTCGCGCATTGATTGTAGCCACCAATCAGTTAGCCTCCTCCCGGTTATTTCTACCTGTTTACAGTCTATTTAGTCTTTAATATATCGAAACCCTAACGCTCTCAAATATTTCGCGCCTTTATCTTGGACTATAGGATGGAGCTATTCATAGAACACTATCTAATGTTTAGCTTTTTTTTCACCCGGTCCACACGCGCTACTTACCGTGTCTGTGCCTTCGTATTTGACTTGGTGCGTCTTAGTTCCCGATACTCCCGTTCTGGTCTGAAACAGCAGAGAACTATTCCTGGAAGTATCGTAGATATTTTCTCTTGCAATTTCCTGCTTAAAAGTTCGGTAGGTCTCCAGTGATGATTTCGTCATCAATCTAATCTTACACATTTCCCTCTCTGTTTCCTTCAACTTTTTCTTAATCGATGTTTTCTTTTGGCTTGGTATTCTGCTGCTCTATTCTGCAAATAGTTCCTTCACAAGTTTCGGGTTCGCTTCTTCTAATTATTATCAACATTTTTCATGAACAAATAGCTAAAAACATTTCTAGCCCAACACTCTTTTCCATTTTTCTCAATCACTCCTCAAATTCTATCATGCTGCTAGCTTTTCTGCACTATAACAATGTCAATTCCATGTCAACCTGTACCCCCTGATGGGGCTTACTCTTGTGTGTACCCAAAGCAAGTCTACCTGTGTCACGATGTTTATTTCCAATCATGCTGGAACCTCTGATGCCATGCACAAGACTACATTGCTGAACGTCAAACCCGGGACAATGACACTTTTCCAAGTCCCTCTCACAACGTCATACTTGTTGTAATTCTACAGTGCCCTATTTTTCTATTCAGCTGCATTCCTGTTACCCTGAGTCATTACGTATGTTTCGAGCTCCCTTAGATACTCAGCCCCGTTATTTATCCACACGCCCAGATATTTGTAATTATCCATTATTTCTAGCGAGATCACACGAATCTTATGCTCACTGCCTTTGTTTTAATTGAAAACTATGATTCCAGATTTTTTATTGCTGAACTTCTAATTTAACCTATCTCTCTCATTACCACATATGTCTATCAATCTCTGCAGATCTTTTTTTTTCGGCTGTTAATACCATATCATTGCATACATCAATGCTGCTAATGACTGTTGAATGTGTTTTTCTTGCTTAGCAAAAGAGAGACTGAAGCCAAGTCGACTCCCCTCTACTTTGGCTTCTAGTCCGTGTAGAGGCAGCACAATTAACAAAGATGACAAGAGACATCCCTGTCGAAGCCCGCGGTGTATCCCTATAGGTTCAGATACCTGTTCTTAGCATTTCAACTACCTTGTTACTTTTATAGATATCTTCTAGAAGATTACTTACCCTATTGAAAAAACATCCAACATAGGAATGGTAACATCCACTATTCACCATTTTGGTGGAATATAGTGCTGAAATATTGGTGGCACATTGTGTATGGTGGCACATTGTGGAGTGTCGGCAATGCTGGAGTTCGAAACAGCGTCAGAATCACCGTGACTAGCTGCCACTAAAACAATAAAAATAAAAAATTATAGAAAACGCCGCAGCAATCACCCATAAAAAAGACAAAAACTTCGACACAAGGATTCGAACGCGCAACTTTCGAATTTTCAACTGAACACGCTAGAACCTACGCCATGCCGACTTGTATTAACTTAACTTTTAAATCGCCAGTGAACTTACGAACTGACCGTTCAGCTTCAGTTTTATTTGTTTCTTTTTCCAGATAGACGGGATCAAACCTGCTACTAAAACTGGCATATTTATAAACACAAACTACTGCTGCCTAGAGCGATTTTCACAGCAATAATATCAACAGTGCTACGTTTCTCTTACAATCCGCCACCGCAAGAAAAATAAACCAAGTGGACTGAGCAGCAGGCAGAGTTCACCGGTGGTAACTCTCATGTTTATTACCCGTTTTTCGCTTCTACTAGAGAGGACATTTGCTCAGGCTTTATGACGCCTCTATGCTCATTTATTAGGTACGCCCACACAAGTGATTCAGTAATGCGATGTTTTCGCGCAACATAAAGCGCAGCCGTGCGAGCTCACTGCTGTAGCTCTATCGTTTGCAACAACTGCATAACGGCTTGGCCAAAACGAATGCAGTGCGCAGGAAACATTATGCTATTGTTGTGGTTCAGTAAGCATTCGAATGAACAAGTATGTGTTCTCGCATGAAAGCCAGATAAGTGCCGGTCAGTTCGACCGACTATCGGTGACGGGAAGCATATGTTCGCAGGAAGTGCTGGCACCACGTCGCATCGATGTTTGTCACTTCTTGCACAGACCCTGTACACTATATAACAAAATGCTTCTTTTAAGGTAAATTACACCACGGCTGTGCTGTATCGAGGTTCTTACTCGTAGAAATTGCTCATTCCGAAACCTAGAAGTGCCGATAATACTTGTACGTGCTTTATCGGTAGGCCTAAACTTTGGTGGAAATCATGGTGGTAGAACAGAAGGGTGAAAGTCAAACTCGCTGAACTCGTCTCGACGTATTTAGAAGGTAGACGTTGATGCAGTTTAGCGTCGCACGCACTTTGTTACCCAGTCAAAAAAAAACATTAACACCAATTGCGAAAGCCAATTGGTCCCAGTTGGTGTGACCCATCATTAAATAGGTTTCAATAGGATGCTCTGAAGTTTCCAATCAAAATGATAGCCTATTGACCCTTCTCCAATTGGTCCTCCTACAAAGTAACAAAACGTTCCTTCTTCCAATTGGCCATACCAATTGGCCCCAATTGGTATGGGCTAAAACCAATTGGGACTTGAAGTTCAAAGGGAAGGCCCAATTGTAAATATTATTTCCAAGAAAATTTGTGTAATATTTTTTATTTTGCAACCTTATTAAAATTTTCAATAATCCAAACGCTTGTGAAATTGAAGTCAGTCAATATTGAAAAATTGTTATTCTGATCAGAACGTTGAAGTATCATTATACATATCAATGTGATATTAAGCATTTGATTTGGCATTTATATATTTATAACCAATTGTAGATTGTTGGAGGTACAATTGGTGCTTTATATAGGACATGTGGGTACGACTATTACGTATACTGACTCGATAATATTTATATTTAACATCCAGTCGAGAGAATCATGCACCAATGTTTAAGTTAATCTAAGCATTTTACAGAGTTTCCTAGTAAAACCCTCAAATGGGAATAGGCTAAGAATCCTTTACACCAGATATGGTTCTAATTGGAATTCCACCAATTGATTTCAGTTGTACTTAACTGATTGTCAACTAGTTTCAACTGGGTATCACACAAATGAGTAAAGCTGTAAGACAACAAAATAGTTCACAGAAATATGTTTGGATTACAATATTACTCCTGAAATAAAATATTTTTGTGTTTGATTGCGATATACTAGATGTGTCATTTATTTCGTCTGTTCAATTTACACTCAGCGACAAAAATACCCTATTGCTCTTGGGACCCGGACAACTCAATAGGTTGAAATTACTGACATGTCGAGTGGGGTTATGGGAAGAGAAGAACACATATGTGGAGAAATTTTTCATTTTACGGTAGCCTTCACTAATGTTAAGTTCATGATGTCTTACTATATGGTTTCTTGTTTTTGATGCATCTCCAAGGAGAAATTTAGATCAGATCCTTAACTCAGAGCTACACGGTATTTCCGATTGGCGAGATTGGTCTGACCAATGAACCTAGTTCGTCAAACCATTGGGATTAGGTGTTTATGCTACCGATTGTTTGAGTTCTTTAGACCTATTCACACAATTCCTAAATCCAATAGGCACTCTAAGTTGTTTCCAATGGGTGACTTGGGTTCACCTTTTAGTCTCATTGATCAATTCATTTGGGTATTGATTGGGTTGCCAATTGGTTATGTTGGTCAGACCCATTCTTACCCAACAGGATGACCCATTAAAGCATTTGAATTTTCCACTTGCTGTCCCAAAAGACAATTGGAAGCTTCTAATTGGTCCAATCAGAAATGTTCAATTGGTTTCAATGGGATCCAATTGGAGATTTCCAATTGGTCAGAGGAAATTTTTTGACTGGGTAGCTTTATTATACGGCTCAAGTATTTGGGTCTTCAAGAATTGCCAGAATTGCGTTTCTAGCGTGGCGGCATGAAGTAACCGCTGTATACTGGTCTGCCGTTGAACGAGGTAATTGCGAAATGGAGGTCATTTATTTTTCACAACTAAAAGGGGATGTAACACCTTTACTGTCGCTGTTGCCAGCGACGCCTCTCGCCTTCTCAACATCACAACAAAGCACCACATCGCGCATGTCCAACTGATCTATACGTGCACCAAAAGTAAACGTTCACGGCCACAATTTACGCATTACAAAAACTGAAGGGTTGTTAACACCACAGAAAAAATTGTGCTAAAAAGCGCGATGAGTCGCGTTGGTTTCTTTCGACTGTAAACATATTTGTCTGCGCATTTTAGAGTGAAACGCTACTAATAATTAAGTGATTTCGCATACTACCATCTGTTTTTTTCATCACGTCACCTTCATCCACCATGCTTCCATAATGCCACCGGCATCCAGCTAGTTAACCAAGCCATCCACCGAACACGTTTTGAAACACCACTATCAGTCGGCATCTTCTACAGTCACCACCATTGCTTCGCCACCACCACCACCATCAGCCACCATTTTTTTCTACTCTCGCCGTCATCCGCCGGCATTTTCCACTGACACCAACATTTGCTCGCCACCACCACCACCATTTACCACAATATTTTTTACTCTCGTCGTCATCAGCCATTAGGACCACTACATTTTCAACCATATCCATTATTATTTCCACTATATCTACCAACCGTTCCAGCATCGACCAACCCAGGATTTTGAATGGGTTATTCAACTTCCAGATCTAGTGTGTGCAGTATTCTCCGCAAGTCTTCTTTATTCACACTACCATAAGCTCTCTTGATATCTAGAAATGATAGCCACAGCGGCCTGTGTTCCTTTTCTGCCATTTCCATACACTGCTTCGATGAAAGCTGATTGCCCTCCAACCTCATTCGTTTACGGAACCCATTTAATAGTTCTCTAGGCATCCCCTCAATCTTCGTCCATGTCTGTAGTTTTTCCTTTACCATTTGTATCACCAGCCTGCAAACTACTGATGTCACTGCTATAGGACTGTAGTTCTTTATGTCAGCTTTGTCCCCCTTTCCCTTAGGGATCATGCTCATCCTGCTTAGTTGGGAGCTTCACCATTCATTGTTGCTTTGCTCGCTGCCTTTCTTAATGTTTGCTTAGAGTTTGGTACTAGTTTTTTTATTACCATGATTGATATGTAGGGTTTAATGTCCCGAAACCACCATAAGATTATGAGAGGCGCCGTAGTAGAGGGCTCCGGAAATTTCCACCACCTGGGGTTCTTTAACGTGCACCCAAATCTGAGCACACGGGCCTATGACGTTTCCGCCTCCATCAAAAATGCAGCCGCCGCAACCGGGATTCCAACCCGCGACCTGCGGGTCAGCAGCCGAGTACCTTAGCCACTAGATCACCATGGCGGGGCCTTTATTACCATGATTGGGATGCCACCAGGGCCTGCTTATGTGCTATTAGGAACCCTTTTCTCTGCGCTTTCTCACTCTCATTGTCATAGTGGAGCCACTGAGCTAATGGGTTCATCCTCGTCTGGTAAGGTGCATACAGCGTTTCCTTGGTGTTTAAATTTTTCTGTCATCATTGTTTTTTTCCACTACATTGCCTCATACCCTTCTAGTCTAACTCCTTGAACAGTAGTTATAAACTTCTGTCCCATGCTTGTCTCATTACTCAGAGAATTCAGATGGTTCCAAAAGTTTGCAGCTGTCTTTTTATGCTTTTTGTTTATTTCCGCCATTCATTGGGCCCTTTCTAATATTTTCACTAATCTGATTGGATGCTTCCCTTCTGCAGCTCAAAAACGTATCCCATGTTCTGTTGACATCACCTTCCGGTTCATCCTTCTGTTTAGCATACCTGTCTTCACTGTAAGATTCCTGGTGTATTAGTATGGCTCTTTTAACTTACTTATCCCCCCGTTCTTGGGGTTGTGTCTTCTTTCTCCGGTTGATTTAACTCGTACCTTAGCCAGCTCTAACCCCAACAATCGAGTGAGATATGCGTACGTCCACTCTGATTAAGTATCTTGACTAATTATTTTTTCAATCTCTTCAGTTGCTACTTCTATTAGCATTTACGAATAAATATTTCCGGGTGGTAGATCATAATGCCTCTTTGCCCTTTTTATTTCTCTTTTGGAGCTCAGGTTGATACGTTTATGATCACGACCTAAGCTTCTGGACCTATATTTATCTATGATCATCACCCTTAGTCGATCATACATTCTACGTGACATCATTGTGTAAGCTATCGTCGACTGTAGCCTTCCTACCTTCCATGTTCTCTGCCCTTGGCATTTCCCGGTACTGTTGCGAATTAATAAATCATGCATTTTAAATATATTCATTAGCAATTCGCCTGTTCAGTCAGTGTATGCATTGATATCTTGTATGTGCGCATTCATGTCAGCTAATATATTTACCTCACACTGTTCTCCTAGTTCAATAATGTCCATTTCTATGCATTGCATCATTACTTGGTATTTCCTCTCTGGCGCTTGCTCCTGTCCCCAAATGTAAAAACTCAGCAGCGTCATCCGCCCTGCCACTATCCATTTTACTCATAAATGTTCCCGGCGCTCCTGCTTGACTCTTTGCCTGTCCGTACTTTTATGAATGAGTGCCCTTATACCACCCTCTTTTTGCTACCGTATGTTCTACTACAATATTCTCATGCGTAGTCCGTATTGCTAGGTGGCTGTTCGATGTTCCTAAGATGCGTTTCTACGAAACCATATACCATCAACTTCTTCCTCCTTGGCTGTTTTTTGTCTCTCCCAACTTAATCATATTCTTGCCAACTTGCATGGGGATATATCCTATGTCTCCATTGGCAAGGTCATCATGCCTACGTCTAATTCTCTCCGGGACTCAACGTGCCTTGGATATTTGTGCCGCTTTGAAATTGTATCTGCCTATGCCATCTTTCAAGGAGCCCCCCTCGTTTTCCGCGTTACTAGCTTTTCTGGACGACGATGGGCCCACGTGCCCCCCAAAACGTTTCTGTGGGTTTTGAACATCGCCAACCCAACTCCACACCTAGGCTCCTATAGAAGTGAATTCTGTCTCATGAAAACCACCCCACCTATGCACTTCTCTGTTTCCACTACCTCAAAGCCTTTCTCTCAACTCATCTGCCATAATTTTTGTTTGTGTTGACAACCCCTTTTTGCAGGTTGCCATTACGTACCAGTACCTCCAGTATAGTGCATATCCCTACCTGTACCTGAGGGAAAATGGCACGTATGTCATCGACCCCTTTCGTCATCATGGTCAGTAGTCCTCCCGAATCTTCATTTAGGACATCGTTTAGGCCACTCGCAATAATAACCAAGTTTCGTCCATCAGATTTATTTGTGAGTTTTGCGCCCGCTTGCCTCATGACTGCTTCCAGCTTATGTCCTCGGAACGTCCCTACTGAAACCCTCTTGTCACCTCACACCTTCTCTTTGATTGCTTCTGCGCATCGATTTAAAGTCAAATCACCGGAAATATTGACGGGCTGTGACTTTTCAGTTAGAGTGTCTCGCACCTGGAGGTTAGTTGCACATGTGATGTCGGCTGCTTTTTCTCCTCCTACTCCCACCTCTGCTACGCTCAAGCTGGGTATTTTGACCATTGAACCGGCTGAACTTGATTTTCCGAACATGTTTTCTCTTTTTTTTTCGGCTGTTCCGGTTGCCGGGGCCCTACCCTTTTATTCACCCACCACTCTTTTGTTCACCTTCTTTATTGCTTCCTCGGCTGAACTAAGCCTTTCTAATATAACCCTCTTTTTTTTCTGGCTCAGTCGCCGACCCAGTCCACAGCCCAGCGATTCTCATATGGGCAACCGCTCTGGGCTCACTCTGAGCAACCATCATATCCCCCATTTTTTCCTCGAACTCACAATGCCTACATCGGCGTCAGCCTCTCTAGCATATGCGTCCGCAATATCGTCCATTTTCAAACCCACAGGCATTCCGAACATTTTACAGTGTTTTTAACTATGTCTTTTTACCCTATTGCATTCCGAATTGTCCCACTCGATAATCACAAAACACTGCGAACGACGAACCCGGCGCTAAGCAACAATGTCTGAGCTCTAATACAAAAATTTGCGTGGTTGGTGTACGTGCCCCTCTACTACGGAGTGGCAGAAGAAAAGACACACACACACAAACAAGTAAATACCTGGTGATTGACACCCAAAAAGCCGTACAATATAATAAGGGCTATAAACTGAAGCCACATCCGAGCCACGCAGCATAATTCTTGTGACAGACTCGTGTGCATACACTAAGCAAGGTAACGTTTACTAAAGCTGCACATTTTCACAACTTTGTGCACCTACAAAGTGAAAGCGATTTCGTAACCTTGCAGTATTTTCTATTTTAGTAAAATGCACATATTCGCTTTTAAGTGAGAGATTACGAAAAACCTTTGGAGCAGTGTAATAGCTCAAGTGCATAGCTGAGCTGCCTATACAACGACAGAATCGCCATGGCCAAGGCCGAATGAGTGATTTTCAAACATTAAAAGAAGGAAACAAAATAAAACTATTCCCGCATTCGAGTGCGACGTGGACTTATCATGCGCTACAGTAAATATGCCTCATCCACAATTGTGAATCAATTCGGTCGAAACATCAGTATCAACCAAGATGTGAGAGATTGTAACATAGTCATGCCGTATATGTCATGCTGTCTTCTCTTGGCCGTACTTTTCCGTAGCAGAAGGATGACTTCGGTGTGATTTCACTCCTGCTCTAGCACTTCCAATACCTGTGGGATTTGTGGTGATCGGACAAGGTGTTATGCAATTATATATACCGGTTTCCAAATTTTTACGGGGTTATCTGCCATTTTGTTTCTTAACAAATGCATCATCGTTAATTAAAAAGTCAGATACTGACAACGTGTGACATGTCAGGGAAGTTGGTAAAGCGTTAAAGAACTGTGCGGATACATTCCATTTCTCATAGCGGAGAATAGTAGACAGAATCAATATACAAACCACTTTTCATATGCCCTATTAGGTCAGTTTTGCATATACTTCTCATAAAAATGAGTGAAATATCTGATATTGTCACAAAATAAATAGATCTGGTATGTCTCTGCGTTTGCTAGACGAGTGTTTATTGTTAGTGTTACGGTATTGGTTACAGATGTACAAGGTATATTTACAAAGGAAAAGCACAGGCAAGAGTCACGATGGCTGACTGACACACTCGCGCACTTGTCAGCTCTTTCTTGCTTTCATCTTCATGCACTTCATCTCCATAACAGGCTCCCCGGGCGTTGGAGCGCTGTCTCTGCGTGAGTCCACATAAGTACGAGAAAAGTAGGGCTTCACGCGCGGAACATAGACAATGTCAACAAGTGACGAGCTTGGTGACGTACCAGAGTGTGATGGCGCTAGTTTTCAGCTCACTTCACTAATTTGGCATGTGACTAGGTAACGTCCTGCGTAGCGGGACAACAGTTTTTCGACGAGACCTACACGGCGAGGCGGTGACCAGAGGAGAACGCGATGACCTTTACAAACTTTATATTACGATGCCGGTAGTCGTATAGCGGGCTTTTGTATTACCTGTGAACTGGCAAGACGAGACTGGGCTTCTTTATGAGCCACGTAAATCTGATCAATGGCTTACACTATAGCAGATCGCACGAGAGGCAAGGGGGTTTAAAATAGAAATATGAGGTTGGGACCATACAAAATATGAAAAGGTCAAAATTTCACGGTATATTGTCGAGACGGAATGTATGCGAAAGTCAAATAGGCCGATGTGGTGTCTCAGTCTCGATGATCTTGGGAAACGTACATCTAAGCATCTTTGTGAGCGTGCGGTTGGGACGTTCAGTTAGGCCGTCACTTTACGGGTGGTCAGCATGTGCTCTGTGGCTCACAATTGAAGGAGGTCTTCGACAACTCTGGACAAGAGATAGCGGCTGCGGTCCATAAGAAGTCGTCGGTGTGCACTGTGGTGTAAGATGACGTCATGAAGAAGAAAATCCGCGAGGTCAGAGGCGCAGACAGCTGCCATGGCCTGTTATCGCGTAATAATCGATTGATATGTGAGGTTTAACGTTTCCAAACCACCATACGATTGCGAAAGCAACCACATTGAAGGGCTCCAGAACTTTTGACTACCTGCGGTTCTTTAATATGCACCAAAATTTGGGCACACGAGCCTACAGATTTCTCGCATCCATTGAAAATTTAGCCGCTGCAGCTGAACTTCGATGCCTCGACTTACGGGTCAGCAGCCGAGTATCTTAGCCACTAGACCACCGTGGCGGAGCTTATCGCGTAACGGTTTGCATAATCTGTGGCGATGGTGATTCATTTATTTCCCAGTTTCGTCGTCAAAAAAGGGCCAACAATGTCTAGTTGCACGCGATGAAAAGGTTCAGAGGGCACTTTAATTGGGTGAACATATTCAGCTGGCAGCAAAGAAGGCCTTTTCCTGCACTTGCATAGGTCACCAGTGCCGACATAGCCACGCATGCTGCAGTACAGTCCAGGCCAGTGGTATGTGCGGAAAACGCTGAAGTGTTTCATCGTTGGTGCATCGTCGAGAGGATAAATTATGGCAGGCCTAGAGGACGAGGACTTACAAGCAGAAAGGTACTCGGCTGCTGACCCGGAGGTCCTGTAATTGAATTCCGGCTACCGCGGCTGCATTTTCGATGAAGGTGAAAATGCTGTAGTCCCGTGTGCTCAAATTTGGGTGCACGGTAAAGAACCTCAGCTGGTCGAAATTTACGGCACCTCTCATATTCATATGGTAGTTTTCAGATGTTAAAACCCATTAAACATATTTTGATTGACAAAGAGAAGCTCGGGGTCGTCAGTGCTGACGTTGCTGTGGTAAAAGATTCTGTCATGCAACACGAACATACGGGATTCCGCGTCATTGCTGTCATACTGAATGGCGTCAAGGATATATGGTACGCACTAACTCATCCCGATGTTCAGTGCGCATATGAGAGAAATCGATGGGCTGATGTTTCCAGCCTGAGCTCAGCCTTGCCCGGACCAAAAATTTCCTTCTCCTGCTCGCCCCAGCTCGGCCGGGTGTGCAGAGCAGCGAAGTGCTATTGTGTTTGCAGGGTTTCCGCTTGCGGCAGCGAGAATGTACGAGAAGGAGGTGTATGGCACAAAGCGGCTACAATGGTGGGCCAGAAAATGAGGAGCGTAACCAAGAAGCAGCATGTCTGCCAGAGATACTTCGATTTTTTGAGCGACAGGCATTCTTAGAGTTTTCAGTAAGCGTGAGGTCCCTATGAAGCAAGTACGCAGCTTGCGAACCTGTACGACGCCAGCAGGTTGGTCTTCTGCAAACACGAACGAAATATGAGGTAAGAACGCGTAATCTGTATACGTCAAATTTTCCACAAGAGTGGGGGCTCATATCTTCAGTTTTGATGTGTGTTATTTATTTGTTAATATTCGAAAACGACAGAAATGGGGCAATAATTGGGGAAAGATAGAAACTTCCTGAACTCGGGGTGCCACAGGAATCGTTGTACATTTATATATATGTGGTAATAGGTGTCATTACACCCGTTGCCTATACACCCCGCCCCCGTTTTTTTTTCTGAACTTACAGTAGTAAATCAACTATATAATCATGACCTTTATGATATAGCGTCACTTGTCCATGCGTGCCTACGGGATCACACTGAAGAAGCTTCGCATTTGAAGGAAAAAGAAAGTGCCCACTGTCACTAGGCGCGGGTGACGTATATTGTTTGCCCCTGGAGGCCTAGCCCGGGCCAGTGACTCCTTGTTATATGCTCTTTTAAGTCACGTTAACAATCATATGACCCTTCTCGGCAAGAGTTTGCCGCCAGCATCGGCATAGACGTCAACGTGGGTGTCGCCGGCACTCACCGTATATGTATACGCATCTCTTTCCCTTTCGGCCCTCGCGGTGTCAATTGACACCACCGCATAGCATTTCTCGTATTTTCTCGGAAGGGTAACCAATACTTCTCTTTCTTGGGGGCACAGTTCATCAATAATCCCCACTGCGAGTGACACCAATATTCCGGTACGTTGGTGGAGGTAGCCGCCACAATGAAGAAGAAGCGCGACCGAGGTCTTCCGTGAAGCCGAGGCGCGTAAGTGGAGGTGGGTAAGCGCAATTTTCGGTACGACCTACCGAGGCTGTTTCAGTGAGTATTAGGCTGAAAAGTAAGACGTTGGTTTTCATTTTGTGCGCACCATTGATTAGCAGAAAAAAAGAAGCCATTTTTTCATTTTCCAATCACTGTGTCTTAATTATCTAATTTGATGACACTTTAATTTATCCCAAAATGCTCGTTCCAGTGGCTCAATTTTTCGTTTTTGGTCTTCTTAGGTCCTAACTACAAGAAAAATGCGCACAAAAAGTGTATCCAACTACTATAAAAAATCCAGGGCTGAAAGGGCTATACAAGGAAATGCAAGAAATAAAAACTACGGAAAAAGACGCCGGCAACAGAAATTGAGCTTGGGCCCTCTGAATCCCGAAAGCAAGGCGTTAACCACTAAGCCACCAAGCAGCACGTTCTTTAGCGTTCAAACGACAAGCTTCTATATCGACCACTTACCGCTGCTAAAGGGCATCTCAGGTGGGGGGAAGGGGGGTCTATCGCATTACCAGCAAGATGGCGCAATGAGGTCACGTAGCAACATCGTCACGACGCGGCCGCCACGCTCTCATCTCCCACGTGTATTTGGCCCCACAAAGAGCAGAGGGTCGACGCTCACTCGAGCACTTATCTCACGGTTACAAGGATTCTACGTCTTGGCTGGCGTGCGGCTTTTACCGGAATGATTATGTTTCAGTCACCGGGTGCACAGAGGTCAATGTATTTGTTGCACAGTGCACGCTCGTGAAAAGAGCACGCTTCTCAGATACAGCGAAATAACAACTGAGGCGTTTATTCAGCTTCATCTGTACCTAAGAGTACGCTTCGTGCGTCATTTCTGCGTGAGAAACGCATGGCACGTTTTGATCTCCTGGCCATTCTGCACGTGACCTTCCAATTTCTCGCTCTTGCGCTCATCGCTTCGCCTTTGCGGCAAAGCTGCGACTTTTTTATCTACCTACCTTACATAGAGTTGTTCGTCTGCTGTAGTGCTTGCACCTTTTTGAGTGCCATGCAAACATTTGCACTTAGACAAACAAGCACGCTTACGAATTACCGTAAAAATACGAAAAACACGAATTTCGCTATAAATTTAAACGAAAATTTGTTCTATACAATCGGCCTTCCCAATAAATGCCAAACATTTAGGCTGAATGCCTAATTTAGACATTTGCAACTGCTTAGCTAGCACAAAAAGCAGCAACATTTGCATTTGACTGACGCGCTGGTGATAAGTGTCACGCTGCATCTCACACTTAAAGAGGCCTGCAACACTTTTTGGGCCGCTGCTGATCGATAGCACAGGCCCACAAAAACACGTGAGCCAAATGTTGTAGCGCAGCGCGCGGCCTGGAATTCACAATAAATTATCAAAGTCAGCTAGAAGTTGCTTTCTGTTCTCTCTACAATAACAGAATACACTTAAAAATCACTCGTAGGAAGCCCACCTATCAGCCATTGGCTTATTTGAACATGGCGCGCTTTGTCGTTACAGAGTTCGCTGTGGTAGGACACGATTTGTTCATGCGTGCGCGCGCAATCACACTGCTTCTGGAAGGCCGCGATTTCGAAGGAAAAAAAGTGCTCGAGATCATGAGGCGCTGGTGACGTTTTTTTTTTTTGCCTCTAGCATACCTTCGTGCTTAGTTTTTTGCGCATTTGTCGGGACGAGAGAAGAGAGAATGCCTTTGCAGCATGCGACAAATCTTTGTTACAACACTCCCACTGCCCGCATGTTTAAAGGTTGTGCGGCATTGAGTTCGTAAGGCAACAAGCTCATCCAGTGAATTCATTCCATGGTTACATAAAAAGGTGTTTCAGGGCCGCTTCAAAGTGCAACAACAGCTCCGCAGATACGCATGACTCACGACTTGTGTTAACGAGTCTACAGAGCACCCAGGCAGAAAAAGGCGCAGCGTGAATATGAGCGTATGTGTTTACTCAATCTTTTTTGAAAGACCATAGTCTTTCTTGGGGATTTTCTATGCAAAAAGTTTGGTCTATCTGTTCATTTTGGTCTGTCTGACCGGGCACTTTAAACGGCACGAGCCGATACCTCAAACGGCCGACCCCATCTGCAACACCCACCAATGTTGCTCAAGATTCAGCGTTTATACTTGTGCGATTGTCAATTAAAAACAATATTTCTCATATCTGAGGCCCCATAACAACACGTATATATTGTGTATATCCATTTTTTGCAAGAAAAGGTATACGCAAGTAAATCTAAGGACCGTAGCTTATATCACGCTGCGCTGAACATGCAACCCTCGCAAGAAAAGGCAAGTGTTTCCAACGCTTTCCTAAGACGACACAGTGGTGGTACCTACCCGTCGACTTGCATTCTACGCTTTATCACCTCTGAGATGGGAACGCACGCCCGTCTCAGAGTCACACGCTTCGTTTTCCTAGATAACTGCCAGATAGCCATAATGTCTCACGTCTGACGTGACTTGGAGCGCTCGTTCGCTTCCGCTGCATGCTCGAGGCACTCTAACGCAGCGCCTACAAAACACCATTTACTGATTTTTGTTGCGCAAAACATCAAGTAAACGTTTTGTTCGCTCTCTCCCAACGCAAGACTATTGTCTTTTGATGACTTATGCAGAATACATGCAGATACGGGGCCAATTTTTTTTTCTATGGAGGAAAGCGCGCACATGTTTTATGCCATATAAAACGTCAGCAGAGTACCTTCGCTGTTACAGTAGTACCACCTCGCAAACATTTTCTTACGGTATGCAAGAGCGTCCTTCACTCAATATATTAGTGAAAACTTATATCGCCACTTTGTTGAAGTTATGTATAGCATACCAACGGAGCAAAATGATAGAAGTCTTGCACTTTCCGCTTTCAGGTGTTGTAAATGAGCCGGAGCCCTCAACCACGGCATCTTACGTATGCATGGGTTGCTTAGGTCACTTCGAAATTTTAAACCACCAAAAAACACAGAACCAAACAGCGTAGACACGCCATGATATTGGTATGCATGGTGCTTCAAAAAAATCTGTTTAATAGTATAAGAATTACAGAAATGAGGTATGTACGTCTTACTTGCTGCATTGACATTACTCTGACAATCGGCATCTTCATATGCGTAGAAACAGTATTTATGGCTGTAATTATGAAAATAAAACATTACCTTTATAGGCAGTAAAAATAGCTGGTCGAGTCAAATGTGTGAACTAAAGTTCTTGCCAATGGTGTATTGTCATCTCAAAATTTTGGAAAGGTGGCCGCTCGGGCTCACCGCGGAGTGATGAAATTTTGCTAATTTAGCGGGCGAAACCGAAACCGAGGCACCAAAAGGGCGTCTACAATTTATTTCTACAACATAGTCAATGAAAAGTTCATTGTTTTAATTTGTTTAATTACTCCCGTATTGAATGTTGGTATACATCAAAAGATCGCTTCTGCCAAGTAAAGTGAATGCCACAGGGGTCACGCACATTCCTATTTTCTGTAATTAAAAATATTGGAGCCGTTTCTTGAAACACTCTTTCTATGAGACTCGAAACTAATATGGCCCTGACTTAGGCCTAGACCCGCCCACATCCCGAAGCTCATGGGTCTAAGCCCAAGCCTAATCCAGCAATATCGTGCAGTGATCTAAAGAATATCAATTATGTCAGTAAACGCCAATACACAGCTGTTCGGGTGAGGCGCAACGAAATCAGGAGGACCCGCCGGATAACTGTAAAGACAGTATGAGTCCTTGTGCAAACGACGAGACTTGTAGCTAACGCTAAATGAAATTTTCTGGAGGCTCAGAGCCCAGCGACCCTGGCTTCCTGTCAGGTCCTTCAAATAAGACAGCCAGCAGAGAGCGTGGCGGTTCATAATGACGAGTTCAGTTCGGAATGGTACGGTAGATAGACGTGTTTTTTAAGCGCTCCCGAACTACAGCACAGATAAGTGGCTTTGCTTGTTTCGATCTTGCTTTTATAATTATTAAGGCAGCAGTTTAAACCTCTGTAGCACTTATTACATTGTGCAGCTTTTTGGGGGATCAGTCACCAGGTGTTTAACTGTTTGTGTGTGTGTCTGTTTTGTTTGTGTTTTTTCTCTGGGCACTCCACAGGGGAGGTGCGCCTACAAAAAACAGGCAAACTTTTGTGGTAGAGCTTACACTTTATTTAGTAGGGCAAGATTTGTCGTACGACATGCTTTCTAATTATCGAGTAGGACAATTCATGAGGACTATTGTTGTCAAAAAGACATACTTAAAAAGACTGTAAAATATTCAGGATAGGGGGTGGGCTTAAAAATGGACGCAAATGCAGACGCGTATGAAGCGAAGGCTACTTCGAAGTGTAGGCAATGTGAGGTCAAGGAAAAAGTGAAGAAATGTATGGTTGCCCAGAGTGAACTGCTGATAAAAATCACCGAGCTGGAGACGGCATTGGCGACAGAGCAAGAAAAAAATGAAGGCTATGGGAGAAAGACTCAGGTCCACCGAGGAGGCATTAGCGAAGATGAACATAAGAGGGGCCAACGGAGGAAACGGTGGGGCAACGGCAGCTACAACGGCGAAAAAAAGAGTAAACAAGTTAAAAAAACAGGTTTAGCTGGTTCAATGGTTGCGAGACCAAGCTTCAGTAAAGTAGTGGTAGGTTTGGGAGGGGACAAAGCAGCCGGCGCCACAAGTGCAAGTAATCCCCAGGCGCAGGACACTCCAGCTGATAAGTCACAGCACGTGATAATCGTCGGGGACTCGAAATAAAATCAATGCGCAGAAGCAATCAAAGAGAGGGTAAGAGGAGACAAGAAGGTTGCAGTAAATGCGCCCTAGTACGCAAGCTGGAAGCAGTCATGAGCCAAGCGAGCGCAAAACTCAAAACTACAGCTGATGGACGATAATTCGTCGTGTATGCAGGCGGTTGAAACGATGTCTTAAATGAAGATACAGCAGGACCAGCGACTACACTGGCGAAAGAGGTCAATGACATGTGCGCTATTTGTACCCAGGTACAGGTAGCGATATTCACAATACCGGAGGTACCGCTACGTAGTGGCAACCTGCAAAGAGCGGTTGTCAACGCAAACCAAGAGATATGGCGGATGAGGCGAAAGAAAGGCTTCAAGGTGGTGGAAATAAACAGAGTGGTGCAGAGGTGGGATGGTTTTCAACAAGACAGAGTTCACTTCGACAGGATGCTAGGTCATGAGGTGGGTTGGCGACTTCCAGGACGCGCAATAGCTTTTTTGGAGGGCACATGGGTCCTGCCGGGTTCAGAATAGCTTGCAGCGAGAAAAACAACCAGGGGGACTCTTCGACACGTGGTATAGACAGTTACGATTCCAAAGTGGCACCAATATCATAAGACACGTAGCGTCTGGGGCAGAAATTGACGTAGCCACGAGGGCCGAGCCAATTCAAACGTAGGTTATAATAACAAGCAGGGTGGCAGGAATAGGCTGAAGTAGAAAGAGATGGAAGAACCGCTAAGAAAAAAAAAGGCCGATGGTATATAGTTTTGTAGAAACACTTGTCAGGTACATGCAACAACCACCTAACCATCCGCATACGCATAGGAATATTGCATTACAACAGAAGACAGCAGAAAAGGGGGTGATACTGGGGCATTCTTTCATAAAAGTAGACTGACAAAGGTCAAGCAGGAGTGCAAGGAACTCTTTTGGCTGAAAGAAAAAGTGGCAGTGCAAATGACGCTCCTGAGTTTTGTATACTTGTTGACAGGGGCAAAAGCAAGGGAGAAAAACCAACAATTGGTGCAGTGCATGGAAAATTACATTGGCGAACTAAGAGAAAAGTGTGAGGTAATTATATCAGGATATATGAAAGCTTACATAGAAGATATGAATGGATATACTGACTCAACAGGCAAAATGCTAATGGATATGCGTAATTGGCATGATTTAATCATTTGCAACAGCACCGAGAAATGCGAAGGGTAGACAGCTTGGGAGGTGGGAAAGCTGAAGTCGACTATTGATTATGTAATAATGTCACATACGATGTACGATCGACTTAGGGTGATGAACATAGACGAATATGGGTCGAAAAGCTTAGGAGGGATCACAAACATATCAAGATGAGTTTTCGAAGAGAAACAAAATTGGAAAGGTATCATTACCAGCAACCTCACGGTAATTTCCATTGAGGAAGGCTAATTGAAATATCTACTAAAGAGACTGACAAAAGAATCACCGAGGTTACTAAAACAAAGTGGACGTACACGAATCTAACTCGGTTGTTTGACTTAGAGGTTTCTAAGGTACTAGTAAATTCAACCGGGAAAAGCAGACACAAACCCAAAAGCTGGTGAGATAAGAAAGCTAAGAGAGCCATAGTAAGATGTCAGGAAGCCTCCAGAGAACCTGGTATGCAAAACAGAGTGGTGAACTATAAGATGATATCAGAAGAAAATGGAATAACTTTTTGAGCTACAAAAGGGAAGCTTCTGATTTGATCAGTGACAAGATTAGAAGAAAGGGCGCCCGATGAATGGCGGTAGTAATGAATAAGGTTATAAATGCAGCTCCAATGTTTTGGAACCATGTGAATTCTCTCAGTGAAAAAACAAGCATGAAGCAAAAGTTCATAACCACAGTTCAAGGGGCCAGGCTAGAATGTGATGAGGCATGGGTATATATAAAATCAATAATGACAGAAACTTTAAACACCAAGAAAACGCTGCTTGTATCTTGCCAGATAACGATGAACCAATTAGCTCACAGGCTCTACTGAGACAACGAGAATGGGAACGGGCCGAGAAAAGGGTTCCTAACAGCGCATCAACAGGCCCTGACGGAATCCCAATCGTGCTAACAAAGAAAGTAGGACCGAAATCTAAATAGACATTAGGACAGGCAGCGAACAAAACAATGATAGATGGTGAAGCTCCCATTGGGTGGAAACCAAGCAGAATGAGCACAATCTACAAAAGAAAGGGGGATAAGCCGATGTCAACAACTACCGTCCTATAACAGTGACATCAGTTGTTTACAGGATGGTGATGCAGATAGTAAAGGAAAGACTACAAATATGGGAGGAGAGTCAAGGGGTGCTGGGAGAACTACAAAATGGCTTCTGTAAACGAAGGAGGTTGGACGACAATCTGTTTTCATTGATGCAGTTTATTGAAGTAGTGGAAAAAGAACACAGGCCCCTTCGGCTGGCATTTCTAGATATCAAGGGAGCTTACGATAGTGTGATTCAAGGAGACTTGTGGGGACTACTGGATACAATAGATGTGGAAGATGGAATAACTAACCTACTAAAGGATTTATTTAGAAGTAACAAGATAATTATCAAATGAGAAGAACAGGTATCTGAACCTATAGAGACACATCGCGGGCTTCGACAGGGATGTGCTTTGTAACCTTTGCCATTCATGATGTATCTCCAGGGATTTGAAGCCGAATTAGAGGGGAGTCGACTCGACTTCAGCCTCTCTTTCCAAGCAAGGAAAACGCATTGAACAGTCATTACTAGCATTGATGTATGCAGATGAAATAGTAATGTAGCCGACCACAAGGAAGATCTACAGGAATTGATATCTTTGGTAATGAGGACAGCAGAAAAGGGGCGTGCAGCGTGCAGCCATAGGGTACATTTGCAGCGTGCAGCCATAGGGTACGTTTGAAGTTCAGCAGAAAAAAAAACCGGCAATCATAATTTTCAATGAAAACAAAGACAGTGAGCAAAATATACAGGAAGTCGCCGTAAAAATAGTGGATAAGTACAAATATTTGGGCGTATGGATAAATAATGGGATTGATTATCTAAGGGAGCACGAAAAATGCGTAACGACAAACGGCACCAGAAATGCAGATGTAATGAAGAATAGGGCACCATGGAAATACAATAGGCATGGTGTTGTGTGAGGGATTTAGAAAGGTGTCATGGTCCCGGGTTCGATGTTCGGCAATACGGTCTTGTGCATGAAATCAGAAGTTCAAGCAAGATTGGAAATAAACAACGTGGCATAAGTAGACTTGCTTTGAGAGCACACGGGAATACCCCAAATCAGGGGGTACAAGGTGACATGGAATAGAAATCGTTTGAGTGTAGCGAAGCTAGCAGCAAGATAGACTTTCAAGAGCGATTTAGAAAAATGGGAGAGGAGCGTTGGGCTAGAAATTTTTCACCTGCTTGTACCTGAAAAGTTTGATACTAAATGGAGGAAGCGAACTTGAAAACTGTCAAGCATGTATATAGACAACGGCAGAATACAAAGCCAAAAGGAAACATCGGTTAAAAAGAAGGTGAAGGAAACAGAGAGGGACATGTGGAAGATGGGAATGCTTAAGAAATCATTACTGGAAACCTACCAAACTTTTGACAGGAAATTGCAAAGGAAAAGGTCTACGATGATTCTCGGGGCAGTTCTCTGCTCTTCTAGGCTAGAACGAGAGTATTGCGGACCAAGGCGTACTGAGCACAGTACGAAGGCAGAGACACGGTATGTACTGTGTGCGGAAAGGAGGAGAAAGCTTCTGAACATTTGATATTGTTCTGTGAAGGACTCCAGTGTAGAGTCGAAGATAATGGTGCCGTATTTTTCAAAGCATTGGGGTTTAGGGACAGTGAAGACAAAATAGACTTTAAACGGGTAGTAATAACCAGGAGGAGCTGATGATTGCTGGCTACAATCGAGGTGCGAGTGAAAATCAATGCCTAAACACACAGCGTTAAGCTGAAATACGTGGCGCAAGGTTGACAAACAGAAAAAAAGACGAGACAAAAAGAGCGCCAACTCACAACTAAGAGTATTTTCATGAAACATTCACAATATATAGGCTCTTGGAGGACATGCGCAGACCATTTCATTCACCCTACTTTCAGGCATGAACATTTTGATGATGTAATAACCGATAATTGCAATCATGATATCTGGGAACCAGCAACAAACAGATATGCCTAATGTAAAGACGTCGAAAAAACCAAACACACCCAAGCCTGCGCAAAAAAACGAGAAAAAAACAGCAAAAAAAGACTGACAGACACTTTGTAGCACCCATCTAAAGTACATCTAGATCGCAGTGGGAATTCGCTGTTATGCAACACAACTGAAGGCACGCTGACGCACGTGTCACTTTTCTTCATTATGTGAAAGGCTTCAAGTAACTCCCGCGCTAGCGCATCCCGGCTCCTTCTAAGTACTCGCGTGCGATCGAACTGCAGCGTGCAGCCACACGAAGCACGGTGAAAGGGTAAATGAGACCCTTTTCCATTCCTAATTGATAAGGAATGCTCCCTTAGACGGTCCTTTGTGCAGCGCCCTGTCTGGCCTATATAGACCTTGCCACAGCTCAGGGAATTTCATAAACAGTGCCCACAGCACGACGCAGGAACAGATTCACGTGCTTCTTATCGCACACCACCTGGGAACCTCTTCAAAAAATGCGGTCACAGAGCCTTGAAAGCTTATTTGGAGCAGAGAAAACCGCTGGCACATGGTGCCGATTTGCAACCTTTTTCAGGTTCTGGAAGATTTTGTGGCGTGTATGATACAACACGCGGTCTTTTCCTCTGTCCTTGCGATGGCTCTGGCCTCCTGCGTTTTCCCTTCAGCCTCTGCAGCAATGTTTCAGACACACTGACTAAGACCGAATACAGAAACCCGGCTGCAGTGAACCGCGATACCTGAAAGGAAAAACTATCAAACACTGTGTGATGGCATAACTTGGACAGCGTAGAACAAAAACAAAAAGCAGCTATAGACCTCTTCCCCACCTTAGAATGACCTCTTCCCCACCTTAGAATGGCTATAGACCTCTTCCCCACCTTAGAAGAAAGAAGTCCTTTTCTCGTTCTAGGGCTGAACTTCCAACAGGTATGACCCTCACCCAGAGTCAGGTTAATATCTAAAAACTGCAAGCTTTCGTCAACGAACAGTTCATACGTAAAAATCAAGCCTTTTCCATGTTGTCGGAACAGGTTCAAAACCAAATCTACCTCGCTAGAGTGCGTTACAGGGTTAGTAGAAGTTAACACCACGAGGAAATCATCCACATATCTAAAAGCTTAGGGACTTTTTCTGGATCAATGGCATTTTCTTAAGCACGATCAATAGACGCCAAAAAATGCTAGAAAGGACAGGTGCAACGCAGAAGCCAATACAAATGTCCTTTCTTTGAATAAACAACCCACTATTAAAAGAGACAAAGGTGCTACGGCGGTAAAATTCTAAAAGTGACATGAAGTTGGAAACAGATACTTCAGAGGTTTCAGCTAAGCTTTCAGCTAAGGTCTCAGCTAATAAGCTTTCAAGGCTCTGTGCCCGCATTTCTTCAAGGGGTGCCAAGGTGGTGTGCGATATAGAAGCACGTAAAGCTGTTCCTGCGTTGTGCTGTGGCCACTGTTTATGAAATTCCCCTGATCTGTGGCAAGGTCTATATAGGCCAGACAGGGCGCTGCACAAATGACCGTCTAAGGGAGCATTCCTTATCAATTAGGAATGAAACAGGGTCTCATTTGCCCTTTCACTGTGCTTCGTGTGGCTGCACGCCACAGTTCGATCGCACGCGAGTACTTAGAAGGAGCCGGAATGCGCTAGCCTGGGAGTTACTAGAAGCCTTTCACATAATGAAGAAAGGTGACTCGTGCATCAGCGTGCCTTCAGTTGTGTTGCATAACAGTGAATTCCAACTGTTGGATCTAGATGTACTTTAGATGGGTGCTACGAAGTGTTTGTCAGTCTTTTTTGCTGTTTTTTCTCGTTTTTTTTGCGCAGGCTTGGGTGTGTTTGGTTTTTCGACGTCTTTACAATAGGCATATCTGTTTGTTGCTGGTTCCTAGATATCATGATTGCAATTATCGGTTATTACATCATTAAAATGTTCGTGCCTGCACGTACGGTGAATGAAATGGTCTACGCATGTCCTCCAAGAGCCTATATATTGTAACTTTGGAGGCAGGTACGCCTATACCTTGACCTGCTACGACTGTGGTGTTTCTCGAGTTTACCGGGAATAATAGCTGAAGAACAACTGCGGTTCTTTCATCGCTCAGCAGCAGACACAACACCGTACTCTTGGCAGTGCGTCTTGCTTCGATTTCCCAAGCTCCAGTCCAAGTGACCAATGCCGTACAATTTAAGAGTTCTTGGAAACGTGTTTCTTCCTGAAAAGGTTGCTTTGGTGCTCAAGAATGGACCAAGGTTCAGCGTTGTTCCTACGGTATCAGCCCATGAATTGCTTGCCCTGAACCGAGGCATTTCCCGCAGTGCTGACGAGGAAAATCGCGAGCGCTGCCTGCTTCAGTGTGCGGACTGACTTTTGCGGAACCGTAGGAATGACTGTCCGAAGTTGACCACAGGCGGAGTTGTCTCGTACTTCAAGGAGCATGAACTTTCTCTTCAGACAAAGAAGACAGATTTGTGGTGATGTCTACTTCCAGTTTGCAGGACAAAGCCAGTTCTGCTATTATGAAGAATTTTGAGTCTACAACTGTAAAAGCGTCAAAGGTAAAAAGTCGTGCTGTTGAATTGTGCAAGAGTTTTAATTTAGCCAATCTAGCTAAATCAGTTTTGGAATGCAAAAAAACTTCCTTGGAAGTGTTTTTCAATGTAAAAACGCACAAAATCGACATGCCGTTTAGGTCAATTGTGACAGAAAATGGCACTTGCCAGCTGCAAGTGAGTCGCTATTTGTTGAAAAATTTAAATACGTTAGCGTTTGTAGATCCTTTTGCAACAAAAAGCTCCTATGACGTCATAGATTTCTTGAAAATCAGAAGTGACATCGGTTATGTTTTTTTCAATTGATGTTGAGGATATTTTTTATTCAGTGCCTCATAATGAACTTTTATCTTGTGTAAGGAACTGTATCAAGAAACATGGAGGCACAACTTTTATGAATACCTTTGGCGTATCTGTTTACAACTTCATGTCACTTTTAGAATTTTACCTTTGTAGCACCTTTGTCTCTTTTAATAATGGGTTGTTTATTTAAAGAAAGTGCATTTGTATTGGCTCCTGCGTTGCACCTGTCCTTTGTAGCATTTTTTGGCGTCGATTGATTGTGTTTTAGAAAATGCCGTTGATCCAGGAAAAGTGCTTAAAATTTTGAAATATGGGGACGATTTCCTGGTGGTGTTAACTTCTACTAACCCTGCAACGCACTCTAGCGAGGTAGATTTGGTTTTCAACCTGTTTAGACAACATGGAAAAGGCTTGATTTTTCCGTATGATTGATTGATATGTGGGGTTTAACGTCCCAAATTTTTTTTTCCGTATGAGTTACCCATTGACGAAAGCTTACAGTTTTCAGATATCAACCTGACTCTGGGTGAGGGTCATGTCTGCTGGAAGTTCAGCCCTAGAACGAGAAAAGCACTTCTTTCTTATGATTCTGCACATTCTAAGGTGGTGAAGAGGTCTTTAGCTGTTATGTGTTTTCGTTCTGCGCTCTCCAAGTCATGTCATCACACAGTGTTTGATAGTTATTCTTTTCTGGTATCGCGGCTCAGTGCAGCCGGGTTTCCTAATTCGGTCTTAGTCAAAGTGTCTGAAACATTTCTGCGGAGGCTGAAGGGGGAACGCAGGAGGCAAGAGTCATTGCAAGGACAGAGAAAAAGACCGCATGTTGTACCATACATGCACAAAATCTCCCACAACCTGAAAAAGGTTGCCAATCAGCACCATGTGCCAGTTGTTTTCTCCGCTCCAAATAAGCTTTCAAAGCTCTGTGCCCGCATTTTTTCAAGATGTGTCAAGGTGGTGTGCGATAAGAAGCATGTAAATCTGTTCCTGCGTTGTGCTGTGAGCACTGTTTACGAAATTCCCCTGAACTGTGGCAAGGTCTATATAGACCCGACAGGGCGCTGCACAAATGACCGTCTAAGGGAGCATTCCTTATCAATGAGGAATGGAACAGGGCCTCATTTGCGCTTCACTGTGCCTCGTGTGGCTGAACGCTGCAGTTAGATCGCACGCCAGTACTTCGAAGGAGCCGTTATGCGCTAGCGCGGGAGTTACTCGAAGCCTTTCACATAATGAAAGAAGGTGACTCGTGCGTCAGCGTGCCTTCATTTGTGTTGCATATCAGTGAACTCCAACTGTTGGATCTAGATGTACTTTAGATGGGTGCTACGAAGTGTCTGTCAGTCTTTTTTGCTGTTTTTGCTCGTTTTCTACGCGCAGGATTGGGTGTGTTTGGTTTTTTTGACGGCTTTACATTAGGCATATCTGTTTCTTGCTGGTTCCCAGATATCATGATTGTAATTATCGGGTATTACATCATCAAAATGTTCATGCCTGAAAGCGCGGTGAATGAAATGGTCGGCGCATGTCCCCCAAGAGCCTATATATTGCGAATTCTTCATGAAAATAAACTTAGTTGTGAGTTGGCGCTCTTTCTGTCTCTTATTTTTTTCTCTTTGTCAACCTTGCGTCACCTATTTTAACCTAATATGTGACAAGTAGCCCAAGATAACGTACACAGTGATAGTGCTTAACTTTTTGCCTCGGTGGCGTGAGCTACCACCCGATGAATGGCACAGCCAGATACGCACATACATACCTGTCATGACTGACAAGTTGAAGGAAAGAGGAAGAGAAAGAAGTTGTCTTGAACAGGTAATTTAAAAGGCTGGAATGAGGGAGAAGAAGAGGAAAAAGAGGAGCGGGGCGAGTGGGGAACGTGAGAGCCGGGACGTGGCGTTCGAGGGGCCAAGGGCTGCGGAAGTTCGGACTGGGTCTCGCTCCAGGCTCCCGCCCGAGTACCTGACTAGGCGAGCAGCGCAAGGAAGTACCGCTGCCCCTCGACGGCAGTGGTTCTCGCCCGCCCACCTGAATCTGCAAGCAGCTCACGGAGCAACCACTGATCGCGGACGGCAGTTTTTCGCCCGAGCTCATGACTCAACGAGCAGCTTACAGAGCAACCTCGGATCCTGGGCTGCAGTTTCCCGCTCGAGCACCGACCTCGGCAAGCAGCCCCGAAACCACCGCCGATCCTGGTCTGCAGTGTATCCCGCCCGAGCACCTGCCTCGGCGAGAAACCACTGGAGCTACTGCTGTAGTGGTTCTTCAACATCGTCGCCACCGTTGAGGATCGGTATGGCGTGTCATCACGCCTGAGAGGGACTCCCAGCGGACCGGAGGCCACGCCACAACTGTGAACGCGAGAACTAGAGTGCGCAAACGGAATCGGACGTTGAAACGCGCGTCATTAAGACATCTCCTTTTCTGTATTTTTCAACGTGTGCGTGTTTGTGTTGTTGTTTCGTTTTGTGATTTTCATGGTAATGAAGTGGCAGTTTTCGTTTGGTACCCTCAGCCTCTATGGTTCATTTCAGAACGCCCGACAAGCGAACCAGGCATCAGCATATACTCGTAACAATGGCGAGCCTGCCAGGATCCATGTAACTTTGTCACACGCCTAGGTCTGTCGAGAGCTGTGAAATGGATATAGAACGCTTGATGGCAGCCGGTAGTGCTGCGGGATTATCGGCTGAGGCTATAATGACGCTCTATAATGAGGAACAGAAAAGATTACGTGAAGAGCGTGCAGAGGCACGAGAGGCCGCGAAAGAAGATGAAGAGCGAGCGAAAGCCGCTGAAGAGCGAGAGAAAGCCGCTGAAGAGCGAGCGAAAGCAGCTGAAGAGAGAGCGAAAGCCGCTGAAGAGAGAACAAAAGCCGCAGACGAGCGAACTTATAAAAACATGATGCTGTAAATGTAGCTCACTGAAAAAATTGCAGTTGCACGCAAGCACTAGTGTGGAAGTACCAGATCGGCCTGAGATGGTACCCCAGTCACCAAAAGTGAGGCCGCGTATATTAATTGCACCTTTTGACGAAAATCGAGATGACTTCGACGCTTATATACAGTGGTTCGAGAGAATAGCGATAGGACAAGGCTGGCAGAGGAGTGATTGGGCGACTGGATTGAGCATGTGCCTTGCGGGAGAGGCATTGGCTGTTTTTAGCTGGATGCCAGCAGCGGATGCGCTAGATTATCACAAGGTAAAAAGGGCTCTGCTCCAACGCTTCAGATTAACTGACTAGGGTTTCCGAGAAACATTCCGGAGCTCGAAACCACAGGAAGTGTAGACAGGCCAGCAGTTCGCTGCTCGAATCTCAAATTACTTCGACCGGTGGTTGAAGATGGCTAACATAGAGGGATCATTCGAGGATCTAAGAGATAACAAGATTGCGGAACAATTCCTGGCATCGTGTCACAAGGGAGTGGCAATATTTCTAAAGGAGCGGAACTTGAAGATGGTGGCTCAGCTGTCCAAACACGAAGACCGTTATTTGGAAGCTGAAGGTCAAATGAATCTAGGGAAAGCGCAAGATGATAGAGGTTTGGAGAAGAAAGAGCTAACCCGGAGTGCAATCAAATGCTACCTCTGTGAAAAGACTGGACATAGAGCAGCGAATTGTGTCGCGGATGGTACTCACAGTTCATCGTCGAAATGCGACTGGTGCGAAAAGCGTGGGCACACAACAGAAACCTGTCGGGATTGGTCAGGAAATAAAACGGCTTGCATGGTTGCAGACGAAAGCTCTGCTGAAGCTGACAGGGAAAAGCAACGTGACCAGGAGGACAAGGATATGACAAGTGCTGTTACAACATCTGTCAAGGCAGGAGAAGCCGAAGATGCTATGTCAGTGGTCGTGGGGATGTTGCACGGACGTAAAGTGTCGGTACTTCGAGAAACGGGCTCCAACATTGTACTTGTAAGAGAATCCGTGGTGCCAGAAACAGATATCACGGATACAAAAAAGCCGGTTCGGTTGGCTGATGGAACAGTACGACGGATGCCAGTGGCTAGGGTACTGACTTTGTCGCCGTATTACTGCGGTTGGATTGAAGCCCGATGTGTCAAAGACCCTCTTTTTGACGTAATTCTCGGTAATATGCCAGAGGTCAGAGGAGTTGACGATTCGGACCTTCTCTGGAGATTGCCTATTGCAACGCGCGCTGAAGGTACAGAGTTCCAACCTCATAAGGTTATAAACGTGACGAGAGATGTGTTGATCAGCATACCAGGGAAGATTCCGCCTATTCAGTGGAAAAAGCTACGAGGAACAAGAGTGAAAAGGAAAAGTAGGGCATCAAGGAGAACAACTCAGTAGCAGCCATGGACAAAACTGCAGCAGAAATGGGGAGAATGCAGGAAGCGGACAGTGCGCTGCGACGGTGTTTTGAGATTCAGGGCAAATGGATCTGTTGTAAGAGGAGTCGGGTCGTGCATAAGTTTGCGAAGCTTTCAGGGCTGTTGTACAGAATAATCAAGACCCAAGAGGGAGTGGAAAAGAGACAGTTAGCAGTGCCGGTGAGTTTACGAAGGGCTGTTCCAGACTTAGCACATGACACTATTATGGCTGGCCATCAGCGAGTAAGAAACACAACTAGCAGGGTCGCTGAAGAGTTTTTTTGGCCGTGCATGCAAAGCGACATTAAAAGGGTTGTGCGATCTTTTGACACACGTCAGAGAACCCCACCAAAAGGTTTGGTCTCGAAGGTACCTTTGAGGATTACGCCTATTATTGAGCAACTTTTTCAAAGAGTACTAGTGGACATTGTAGGACCTATAAAACCAGTGTCCCACAGAGGAAACTCCGTGCGGACACATACCTAGTATCCTTGTTTCATGGCTGATGTGCGGTGACAGTGAAGTGGGACTTTAACTCACGAAGATGGATGTGCGTGTTAGTGTAGGCAAGTCTAGTGGTGCCACTGTGGATTTAGGTATGCCGTGCAGTGACGTGGTGTGCCATGAAGTGAAGTGCTGTGTCGTGCAGGGAAGTTTGTGCTGTACAGTGAAGTGTATGGTGCTAGTGGGGACGACAGTTTTTGTGGAGCGAAAACTCAAAAAATTGGGGGCCATTGTCAAGAATGACAAGATGAAGAAAAGAGGAAGAGAAAGAAGTTGTCTTGAATAGGTGCTAGAATGCTGGAATGCTGGAAATGCTGGAATGCTAGAAATGCTGGAATGAGGGAGAAGAAGAGGAAAAAGAAGAGGGCGCAGGGCGAGTGAGGAACGTCAGAGCCGGGACGTGGTGTTAGAGGGGCCAAGGGCTGCGGAAGTTCGGACTGGGTTTCGCTCCAGGCTCCCGCCCGAGCACCTGACTCGGAGAGCAGCGCAAGAAAGTACCGCTGTCCCTGGATGGCAATGGTTCTCGCCCGAGCATCTGACTCGGCGAGCAGCTCATGAAACAACCGCTGATCCTGGACGGCAGTTTCCCGCCCGAGCTCCTGACTCGGCGAGCAGCTCACAGAGCAACCGCGGATTCTGGGTTGCAGTTTCTCGCCCGAGCACCGACCTCGACGAGCAGCCCCGGAACCACCGCCGATCCTGGCCTGCAGTGTATCCCGCCCGAGCACCTGCCTCGGCGAGAAACCACTGGAGCTACCGCCGTAGTGGTTCTTGAACATCGTCGCCACCGTTGAGCATCGATATGGCGTGTCATCACGCCTGAAAAGGACTCCAAGCAGACCGGAGGCCACGCCACAACTGTAAGCGTGAGAACTAGAGAACGCAAACGGAATCGGACATTGAAACGCGCGTCATTAAGACATACTATTTTCTGTGTTTTTCAACGTGTGCTTATTTGTGTTGTTGTTTCGTTTTGTGATTTTCATGGTAATGAAGTGGTAGTTTTCGTTTGGTACCATCAGCCTCTATGGTTCATTTCGCAACGCCCGACGAGCAAACCAGGCCTCAGCATATACTCGTTACAATACTTATAGATAATATACGGCAATATATATATATATATATATATATATATATATATATATATAAAAGCCGGAACTTGGTGATGGCCAAAATTAAAGGTAAGCAGTCTATCTCGATGATGCAGCAATTTCTTTTGGGTAGGGGGGAAGCAGACGTCTGGTGTAATTTATCAAGATCTGTTGTCTGCCGTGGTGTCGCTGAGGGAGAACTACGCCAATACCACGGTCAATGGCATTGGTGCGAATTTCTTTGGCAGCAGATCGATGAAAGTGAGCAAGTATGGGCCGCGTAGTTAGGCAGCCGATGGGAGCGTTGATCGCTAAAACCTACTTAGGTCCTTATGAGAATGCGGTATCCTTCGTCAGCAAACCTGTAAGTGGCCTAGCATCGTCGGCGAATGTCTTACGAAACGGTTGAAGGAGGGGCGTAAGCCGAGAAAGCACTGGACGCCAGATATAGAACGAGGCACTAGAATACTGCGGATGGCGTAGATCTTTTCGGGATCAGGTTGGACGCCAACAGCGTTTGAAAAAGACGCCGAACGGTTTGTTTGACGGGGGCGAAATGGACATTTTTTTTTTAATTCAAAAAAGGCACAGCTGTTGTGAATACTGTGAAATAGTAGCGAGGCGGATCAGGTGGCTGTTAATGTAAATGTAAAGAATATCACATCTTTTACGTACGAGAGGCAAGAAAACCACGTATAACTGCGCAGTAGAGAGTTCGTCAGCCGCTCAATATCGCAGGGGCGTTTTATTGACCTAAAGGCTTGACCTTAAACTGATATCAATCATCAGGTGTGACAAAAGCCGTCTTCTTGCGGTGCACTTCGTCGACATAAACCTGCCAGTAACCAAACCGAAAATCAATAGATGAGAAGTATGTAGCTCCATTCAGGCTGTCGGACGCGTCAGCAATGCGTGGTAGCGGGTATGCGTCTTCTCGCAAGATATTGTTGTGGGGGCGATAGTAAGTGCAGAAGCGTCCGGTACCGTCTTGTTAGGGTCCAAGCTCCTTATAGCGGCACTCGTTCGTCCCCCGTAGTATGTAACAAGTATAACATTATGACCTCCAAGCTGGTGCCGGTGAGAGACTTCTTCTGTGCGTTGTTTAACAATAAAAAATAGTGCTCAATGTACATGTCAATGGCTCCTAATGGGGAATGAGAGACCGGAGCATTGGGCTTTTAGTTAAAGCACAGGCTGCAATCACCATTAGCAGCCATTGGCATGTACATTGAGCACTATCTGACAAGAAAGGGTTGCTAAGTTATACTCGCTGGGTGTAACCTCCTTAGCATTAGAAAGGTTCAGCGAGCGTTGAGCCGCAGTGCCATGAATACAATGAACTTGTATATACCATGAATGAACTCAAGGTGGTTAAAAATGGGAAGTAGATACGAAGCGCAAGCCGTAAGAAAGTAAAATCCGAATTCTCCAACTCTCATTTCTTAATAGCAGCCATTGGCATGTACATTGAACATTATCTGACTGAAAAAGTTTGCTACGTCACACTCGCTGGGCGTAACCTCCTTGGTTTTCGAAAGGTTTAGCGAGCGTTCGGCCGCAGTGCCACGAATACAGTGAAGTAGTATATACCATGAACTCGAGGTGGTTAAAGGTGGGAAGTGGACCCGAAGCGCAAGCCGTAAAAAAGTGTGCGTGTGCAACCTCTCGTTTAGTCCTTGGAATGTCCGCTGGATGGCGGTGCTTCTATATGGGGAATATATGATGAAAAAGATTCGAGATGGTGGTACTTGGTGTGTT
>WOVY01004736.1:0-47195 GCA_013436015.1 Rhipicephalus annulatus
TCGAAGTACATAAAAAGGGCATGACGCGATCAGCGTCGCGAGTGCACTCATTTCGGTCCTTGCTAAGGACACTTAACGACTTTATTCTAAACAAATTCTACTGCGCACTTTTTTGTTAGCACGTCCTCATCGCCAGAATAAAAGCATCGTATCAGTACGTTCTGATAGCTCCATTGTTTTACGAATGAAACATCCTGGTACACTCCTTCGATATGAAATAAGGACACGTGCGCATCAGCTCCAATTAATGTCAGGTGCTGTGGTCTACGTAAGTCAGAAGACTCAGTGAAGCGGAATATTAAATTTGCCGTGAAGTCGACTTGGTGCAGTTCACCTAAGGCTCGTGATTTTCTTTCTAATGAGTACTTTTTACGTTTCGCAACCAAAGGGACCTCGCTTGCTAGCACACTGAAAGAGTGTTGTGTTAACAGCCGTCATCAGTACATTGTGTGGGATAGGTTGAGACGCTTCAGTTAAGAAAAAAAAACGAAAAACTTCGAACAAAAAATTAACTAAAGTATTTGTCATAGCTATAAGGATGGTGGCTAGAGCGGCTCGGTCGCACGGCACCCTGTAATCAATAATGCCAGCAAATCGGCAAACCACTCTCAGGGCCACTTGAACCGTAAATGTGGAACAAGCAGTCTAGCTATACCTTTTCGAATAGCAGCACGTCTTAGCTTAAGTTTTCTGGTTTTTTTTCTTCGCGTTTCCTACTAGCGACCCATCTAAAATCTTAAACAGGGTCTCGTAAGCATTTGTGCCTTTATTTTACATAATGATTGCTTATCTATAGCTCGGGTTGTATTTCAGATGGCGTGAGTGCAGAATTATTCGTTACTTCTATGGTGATAGCTCGAGCATCGATAGCTGCTTTGAATCGATCATACGTCACGACAGCTGAAGTCAAAAGCGATCATAGGATCAACTTAGTGCAATACAATAAACTCCCGCGTATTCACTGCTTGTTTTCATTGCAAATTCCAGCATTATAGCGTCCAGTTGCATATATTGCGTCTTTTTTTTTCTTACAAATAAATCAATACCCGTAACTTTGAGTAAGATCCCGCAGCACTTCTTGTAAATCTTCTCGAGTAGGAAGTTCGTGCTCCACTGTTCGAAAGTGGAGAGCACACAGATGACAAATTGAAATTCAACCTACTTAAGAAAAAGAAAAAAAGAACTTCAACAGGTATTCATATTTATGCTTGGCCATTATATATATATATATATATATATATATATATATATATATATATATATATATTTCTAGCTTACGAAACGTGTATGGGACGTGCCTTTTGATGTCATCAATACTTCGTCAAATTGAAAAATACGACGTTAAGTAAGGGTCTGCTGCGGCCCGGAAATTGAAGCTCATTGATTTCATACAGCGTTGTACACAAACAGTAGATTGCGCAGCTGGTAAGGCGTTAAACTTAAGGGAAACATTCGAATGAAAATTGAGGGCAAACATAAAACAGCGGCGCTTCTTGTTGTGTTTCATACCTTCTCAAGCTCGCTATACCCGATCAAATCAGACAGCGAAATGGCAGCGTGGTTGCTTAGTAAAGGTACAGCGCACGTATCGGTAAGTCCTCGGATGGGACCATTTGTGATACCGTGTTTTTGTAGCCTCTCTAAGTTGTTTTATTCAGTGTAAGTGTACATTCTGAATTAGTAAACGGAGTAACTCACCATACACTTTCCTTGCATGGTTATACATGCCTCATATTTCTATCCATATGTTTCCCTCTAGCAGCCAAGGCTAGAAAACCAAGTACAATTCCGTTTATCCATTTCTGGGGCCTTTCGCCCAAGGTTTTTCTTCCATTTTTGCCCATTAAGTACGTGTGATTATATACCAATATTTAGTTAACGAATAAGGATCTGGAGTATGCTTAAGTGACATTTTTTATCATCACTCCTTTGCTTAAAATTCCCTTCTTGTAACTGTCTTACCCGTAAATAAAAGCTCTTTCTGCGCCTAAAGTAACAACCGCTTACTGATCGGTAACGACACAACCCGTTGATTACAATGGTATACACCAATGTAATCAATGAGTGTGTCAAGAGATACATCTTACATTGCATCATGTATACATACATCATGTATTGAAAGCTGGGCTACATACATACATCATCATGTATTGAAAGCTGGGCTAGTTGGTGATCGTAGTTGAACATTTTTGCAACGACAAACGTGGACAAAGAGGAAAGGAGGGCATTACTACTAGCTTCTCATATACCACAGGGAGGGTTAGGCCCTCTTTGACGGCGCGGTGGTCTAGTGGCTAAGTTATTCGGCTGCTGACCCGCAGGTCGCTTGATCAGATCCCGGTAGTGGCGGCTGCATTTTCAATAGAGGCGAAAATGCTGTAGGCCCGTGTGCTCAGATTTGGTGCCGGTCACATCTTCATTTTTCGCAGAAAAGAAAAAAAAATGGAGGGGCCAGTACAGCGACTGCTTGCACAATTTCAGTCATAGGAGTCTCTCTTGTTTGCCTCCGAGCCAGAAGACCAACGCCGGCTCATCCAGCGCGTGGTGAATGCTCAGATTAGGGTGGGCGGTAAACAACCACAGGTGGTGGTCGAAACTTCCGGAGCCCCCCACCATGGCGTCTCTCGTAATCATAGGGTTGTTTCGGGACGTTAAACCCAACAGATCAATCAGGACTTGTTTGACGGTTATATTAATTTTGTTAGCTGCCCACAACGGTGCCTCAATTGCTAGGGTGCTCCGCTGCTGATCCAAAGGTCGCAGGTTCGATGCCGGCCGTGGTGGTCTCATAAACATATCGTGGTTTCGGACATCAAACCGCAGATATTATTATTATTATTATTATTATTATTATTATTATTATTATTATTATTATTATTATTATTATTATTATTATTATTATTATTATTATTAGTGGTGGTGGTGGTAGTAGTAGTAGTAGCAGTAGTAGTAGTAGTAGTAGTCGTACGCCCCGCCGCGGTGGTCTAGTGGCTAAGGTAATCGGCTGCTGACCCGCAGGTTGCGGGATCGAATCCCGGCTGCAGTTGCTGCATTTCCGATGGAGGCGGAAATGTTGTAGGCCCGTGTGCTCGGATTTGGGTGCACGTTAAAGAACCCCAGGTGGTCGAAATTTCCAGAGCCCTCGACTATGACATCTCTCAATATCATATGGTAGTTTTAGGACGTTAAACCCTACATATCAATCAATCAATCAATCAATCAATCAAATAATCAAATGTTATTATTATTATTAATATTATTATTAGTGGTAGTAGTAACTTTATTAGGTATCATCAATAGTAATTGCGTGACATCAGTCACATGTTGATTCTGAGGGCACCTGCTGGGTCATCACACAACTCTTTTCGCTGCGTGCATCTTAGAGAAGGACATGTTAGACAGCATTAATTGCTTCTAAATGCTCACAGACTGTCGAGCGCGCGTTCGAGTAGTGCGAAAGAAAGTCATGGCAACGGCATGATCGTAGCCATTCGATCGCGCGTGCAGCGTGTTCGCTTCTTCCTGCGGTGTACGCCTACGCGGTCGGCGCGTCTTCGAGTCACGTCGGTATACCGAGCGCCCCACGCCCAGCTTTGGCCGTTACCGGTTGTCGCGGGAACTGCCTCGTCGACGAACTACCGGGGGGCTCCCAGTGAACGGCCATTGCTTTATTTGTTGTACTGGCTCACGCCGCGGCTCGCCAGCACGTCCGATGACGTAACAATGGGCCCCCGTTAGTCTGGCACGAACCGATTCGAAAGCGCGACTTTTTTTTAGTTGGAGTGTATACGCTCCATCAAGAGAAAGAAGTAAAGAAAGACAAAAAAAAACACGAGGTAAAGAAAAGAAACAGAGTGTAACTTCGTAAGCGAGACCCAATAAACGGGCAAGAGGGGAGAGTTCTCGGGAAAAAAAGTTGAAAGAAAGAACAAAAGTGAGCTGTCAATTCCCTAGTGCGTACGTCATATAGACGCCAGGCAAGGCTAAACTAGACAATGCGAAGGTCGCGACTGTGCCCTTGCAACGCAACAATGTAAGTAAAAAGAAAAAAAAAATATCCAGCGCCAAGCTGCACGTTTCTTTTTTGTATTTGTAGCTGTATCTTTTTTTATGAAGTACGGAAAGAGCGCTGCTCGCAGTGAACGCGTGGGCCGTAAGTGCGAAGTGGTGACGCTCAACGCAGTACCGAGTGTTGCTTACTTTCTCTCTTCGCGGTGCGCAGTCGCGCTAGAAACGAATCCCTGCTCGAGGAAAAGCAGTGCACCCTGTGACCCCGAATAGCCACGCCATTTACTCGTTAAAGGTGGCTGCGCAATGTCAGTAAACGTGTATCCGTAATCGCTTTAGGATTACTACGATAAAACATACAAGCGCCTATGTATAAGTAAAAGATGGTTTTCAGAGATAATCAGTTGAAACAAAAGGTTGCCATTCATTCTTACAGGAAGCCTGCATGTGTATTTCCTAATAAAAAATAGTTACGCCCAATGGCAGACTTTCATAAAAAAAGATGGAGAACGTTCGGCAATGTCAACCATAAATGTACCACTAATAATAATATAAGGGGGTCTTGTGAGAGACGCCGTAGAGGAGGACTCCGGACGTTTTGACCCTCTGGTGCTCTTTAACGTCCACTTACAACGCAAAGTTCACGAGGCCGCCCCACTTTGATTTTACCAAAATGCGACCGCCGAAGATGCAATGGGATCAAACCTAGGACCTTCGTGTCGACAGCCCCGCACCGTAACCACTGATCCACTGGGGTGAGCCTAAAACGCAACACATCTCCAACAGATAATTTCAATAAGATGCGTCAATCAATCAACCAATCAATCGAATACGAGCATGAAATGCGGTTTATGAAGGTAGTCCTATATCACGTATGTGGTTGTAAGGATACCTTATGTTGGAAACTGAGGAAAGTTAGACTCAAAGTTACGGGGAAAGCAGTTCTGATAGTAGCTTCAGCGCTTTAGCTTTTTCTCATTTAGGACCATTTCTGTGCCACACCTCTGCTTCTCACACATTTTGACACTTTGGCACTGCGCTATTTCTAAGCGCTATTTTTTGCAGCCTTTTGTCATTCCTTGTTAATCTTCCTTATCTAGATCTCTTCTAGTAAGAAAACAGCGAATTATTTCTCAGTTTTAGGGGCGGAGCTTCTTAAAGCATGGGTTTGTGCCGCCGACAGACAGACAGACAGACAGACAGACAGACAGACAGACAGACAGACAGACAGACAGACAGACAGGCGGGCGGGTGGGCGGGTGGGTGGGTAGGCGGATGGACGGACGGACGCACGGACGGATGGAAGCAACATTGACCGAACTGAAACAATGACGGACAGATGGAAGCAAGATTGAATGGACGGAAGCAAGGACGGACGCATGGATGGGCGGAAGCAAGAACGAACGGATGAACGGAAGCACGGGCGGATGGATGGACGTTGCGCCCCACTCATCCTCATTCACTCCATGGATATACTGTGATTTTTTTTAATGTAAAATGCTGCACACATGTATGACTGCAGAAATATGTCAGATACACAAAGAGACGCTAAAAGAAACAATTACGCCAACGTTGATTGTTGAAATAGCAGTCCAGAAATATTGTAGTGTTACTTTTCTGCCAACGAAGGCCTTATTTCGATATTAAAACGCGTTTTAGTGGTCACCATCTGGTTAATGCGTTTCATATTACTCCCCTCAACGGAACGTTTTACATCACTGTTGCCGTGAACAACGTTGTCCGGCTTTATAGTATGGTCACCGGCACTACAATAGCAGCCAACGCTTTTAGATACAATATCTAAAAACGTTGGTAGCAGCAGAGAGGAGGTAGCGGAAGCCACAGCGGCAACAAAGGTTATTGAACAATTTTTATCAATGTCCTTCAAGATTGCAGGCGTGATTGGTTCAACTGGGGCTCCGATAGTTCGTATGACCTGTCCAGTTTAACCAGGCGAAAATTAGGTTCTTAAAGCACTCACGCCATTCCCCATAGTAACGTCCGGTGGTTCTTTTGCCACGATTCAAACAAAAACGAACAAGCAGCATTTTATTGCGTCTCTTGATGCACGGAAGGTTCTTTATTTAGTGGAGCTAAATGGACAACTGGTGAATAATGGCGGTTCATCTAACGGTATTGGGATCATTTTGATAATGTCCTTCTGTGGCGCATGTCTTGTGCATTTACCTTAATTTCTCGGTAAGTACGGCACTTCTGTTGATAACATTTTCGTTTTAGACATTGTCATTAATTGAACTACCACTCTAATGTAAATTGTTATTTGATTTTAGTGTCTCTTTAAGCGATTCCCTGTTGAAACTGAGCAACTCAAAGGAGACGCGGGCTGTCCTTTTCTCTTCCCTTGAAGTGGTGCTGAATATAGTATGAGAAGTGAATACTGACTGCATTCCGGACCTGCGCGGGAAGAAAAAAATGGGGCGTTGCAGGCGGGAAGTGGGCTGGTTTTCTTTCGCCGTAGCGGTTTGCCCCATTTACTCCCATCACTCAAGTTGGGTAACACTGTAAACAAGTTCGCAGTACCAGCCTTTCACGAAAAGATCTGGCTACAAGAACAACGTAAAAAAAAGTGGACAGCGGTAGAGTGATGAAAATAGAGAAACTGCCTTAGGTTACTTGGCAATAAGAAGCAGTGGAATGCCACGCCCTTTGTGCAACACGAAGTGAAGCATTCCAGGCGGCAGTAACAAATGGCTCGGTTAGTTTACTCTGCAATGAGTAAAAGCAAACAGAAGCGCTTCTCTTTCTGACTTCGAAATAGCTCTGTTTCATAGCGAGTTGGGCGCGCGTTGTGAAATTGAAGTGCCCGCGGGGTTGACCAGGCCCGGTGTCCCACAATACTGTTTCTGCTTCAGCGCTGAAGTGACGCCACTTATTAACGTGTTTAGTTATTAATATTGTCGCACTCTCACACCTCCGTTGGCGCATCAGGAGCCCGCCTAGGTGGCGATTAAAGAAACGCTAAGAGTAGTTTGACTGTATCGTTTTTTAAAAACGATAGTCTTTCTAGGGGTACTTCGACGCAAAAACTTTGGTCGGTCTGTGCGTTTGGCTGTTTGTCCGCTTTAACGTACTCAAAAGGTATCAAACAATACCACAACCGGCCAACCCCATCCGCAGCACCCACCAATATTGCTAAAGTTTCAGCGTTCATACTAGGGCGACTGTCAATTAAAAAGCAATTATTGGCTTTATTCTAGAAAGGCGTACATAAGTAATTCCAAAGACTGTAGCGTTTATCACGCTGCGCTGACAATGCAACGTGATGCTCGGAAAGGCAAGTGTTTCAAACGCTTTGCTAAGACGACACGGGGGTGGCACTTGCTCGTCGCTTTGCGTTCTACACGTTATTGCCTCCAAGACGGGCGCCCACGCCTTCGTTTTGGAAGATAACTGCCAGATAGCGCTCGTGTCTCACGTACCTCGATGAGCTCGTTTGCCTTCGCTGCAGGAATCGAGACTCTCTAACGCAGCGCCTGCAGAATACAATTCACCGATTTTCTCACGCGAAGATCGAATAAATGTTTTGTTTTCTCTCTGCAGACGCAAGATTATCGTCTTTCGATAACATTTACAGTGAAACATGCAGATATTGGGTAATTTGTTGTCTTAATGTGGCATAAAATGGTATCATTCTAGTTTATGAACTACAAAAAGAGTTAAACAAGCAAACTGGCCTAGAAATGTATTTCATATTCATATTTCTGTTCTTCAACTGTTTCGTTCATGTTTTGTTGTCTAAGGTGGTTCCCATTGAGTTACCTGTGCTTGAAGCAGAAAGCATGGGCTTCTCATGTATAAGATTCAAGTGCTCGACTGCCTTCGATATATAAAATCCAAACTTTCGGTTTAAAGGCTCCCATGTTTGCTGGTGTTAGGAACCACAATCACGAAAAAAAAGCTATTCTTAAGAATAAATATTCTCACGCAAACGCAATAAAAGGGATATATTTTACAGTTGCCCGAGGTTTGCTCTGGAAAAAGCATGTCAGAAAGACAGCCACGCTTACATAAGTTGACGAAGCATCTTGAAGAGGTTAGCAGGACTCGTCTAGAGAGTATGCAACGAATCACTATAGTTCGCAAACGTAAAGACCATGCTCCCGCATACAAATTAAGGCCAAGAAGGCGAGATTGTAGGAAAGCACGGCACGAGCTGTGGATTCTCGTCGAATAGCCCGAAGAAGAGGCACTCGCGCAGTTTCCCCACTGCTTGAATTTCCGTCGACGTACGTGCTAATCCAGTAAGTTTTTGAGAAAGCTCTAAAGCGCGAACAATATTCTTGTAATGATGCTAAACAAATTTCACTTTATATCAAAAAATACATTGAATAGTAATTGAGGAGTTTAATGTTCCGAAACCAGCCCAAACATTATGCATAAGCCTGTAGAAGCATTGGCAGCACTTAGTTTACTTTGAAAGAATTACATATTGTTTTTCTATCTTCATTAAGCTCGGTACAGCAGAATACATCACTGGAAGTTTTGATTCTTTTTTTATTTTTTATGGGTGTGGTCTGTATTTTTTGTATTTCCTTTCTATATTTTCTAAGCTGAAGACGTGACCCTAAAACACAGAGATCTAAGACTTTCACCTTAGAAGTGATATTAGGACAAGCCATGCGGAATTAAACATCAAGCAGACAGCACACTTCTAAAGAAAATTCTATAATGAAACGCGCATAGTTGTTATTTTTTACAAACGATTTCACCTCTTCAGAAATGAAGCATAGGCGCACTCACGTCTTCCGGCCTCTGAATTATTCAGTAGCCACACTGTTTTCGGAGATCCCAGTATCGCCTAGCGCCGTGGAATGGGAAGCGTTTGCCATCGATAGAATGGTGCCCATTAGATATGCAACCCTGGCTTCCGTTTTAATATACTGCGCCGCTATTACTCCGGGTCGTTGTAGTAGACGAGCCTCGGTCATCGACGTGAGACATACGTATTACCGAATTCGATTACGGCGGCACGCAGTGAATCGTGTAGGCTGTGGCAAAGCGGTGATGGCGTATAGCATGCCACTCTGAGCAGGAATGCCTGGTATGCGCTATGACCTCTGTGAGTGGCTTGTTGCGGCGGGCATCCAAACGGAAATTTTGATCGGGTAATGGAAAATCCCTGTGTGTCATCCCACCCGTATCGGTCAGTAATGACGATTTCGAGGTATCAGCCGAAGATGAGTGCCACGTATGGGCGGTGGTAAATTGTGAAACTATGGCTCAGTGTACGGTCTGAAAGGCGCATTGTGACGCCGGCTGGCAGAGGAGTTTGTTTGGTTGTCGACAAGCCTGTTTTTTTATCATTATTATAACCGTGTAATTACATACATATGTGAAATCTTGAGGAATGATTCGCAAATGAAACTGTGTTTTAGGGGTCTTCACTAGCCATTTCGGAAAATTTTGGTTCAAGACAAATAATGATATTTCGGATTTTAGGCTGCAGAACTACGACGTGGTTATGAGGCAAACACTTGTGAAGGGATTCGAAAATTTCTACCACCTGGCGTCCTTGAATGTGAACTGATATCGCACAGTACACGAGCTAGTAGCATTTTATCTCTATCAAAATTTTGACGCCCGTGTCTGCGATCGGACCTGCCACTTTCAGGATAATATAAACGGGCACCGCAAACACTGTCCCACCACTTCCTAGTCTAAAACAAGTACCATGCTCTGTAGTTTGAAATACAGTAGCCGCTCACATGGAGGACGTCTAACAAGTAATGGTGAGATGTAGGGTACGCTTACCCTATCTCGGCGCGGCTATGCTTGATAAAATCAAAGAAGGATCGTGCCAGGCACTTGGAGATTCTCGCAAGTGGGTACATGAACCGGGTAGATGGCGCAACAAGAACGTGCTGCTAAAAGAAAATGCTCGCCTTTGCGGATTTCACCACATGGCAGAGATCCAGAATGGGTACACTTGATTAGTTGTGAAAGGTAGCCTTGTTGGCTGTCCGTACCTCAACGTGGGATGGCACTGAAACAATCAAAGAGCAGCTGCAGGTGCGCGCCTCTTTTGCCCCGTATTTAGCTACTAAGAATAACACCCTTGTCACCCCGCCACTTTTTATTGAGAGTGAAGCTGGTCCTGATTGGAGTTATAGATCGCCATAACGTATTTATTAATTGAACTTATTGATAACGTCGCATGCAAACCATCAGCAAACAACCGGCGCTCTGGTATTCGCGGAAGCTGTAAGTTAGGTTGGCTTACGCCAGGGACAAAAATTAATGGTGCTTCAAGAGGTCGATGACGTGCGAGGGGTCTTCCGCAGTGGTTACTCTCTGTTGGCGTTCTAAAACAACGTACACGAGTGAACTTGTTTGGCCTGTAGCGCATAAATGGCATTGTCGTTTTCGCACGAGCGCAGTGAGATCCTTACAGCCTTTCGGGAATTGTGTAATAAAGGTACAAACAAAACACTGCTTTTGCGAGATATTGGCGACATGCTATACACGCATGCGTAGTCATTTGCTATTTAAGATCTACCACGCTTACCATCGAAATGAGCTTTTTGCTATGTTATTATAAGGGAATCCTAATATCGCTCACAAAGCGAGGTCCAGCCATGAAGTTTTCAAATTACAAATGTCGAGCGCACATTCTGTTAGATAACTGTAGAAGAACTTGTATTAGTTTTACTTTTCCAGCGATGCTCTCACTACAGACACCGTAGAGTTTTCTAAGCTTAACTAGAAGCGACTGTGGCGCTGCGATCGTTCAGTGACCGTGGTAATGATGGGTGGTAAATGAATCAGCTTAGTCTCTGTGCTTGCATGCTTCGAGTGCACTAATGACTTCATTTATTGCAGTGTTTTGGTTTTGTTTCGAATAAAAGTACAAACTGTTTTGAATTTCTTGACGTGATTTAAAATGGTGGAATTAAAAGGGTACAGTGGTGAAGTGCAACTACTGAACATTTGCTGATTGTTGTTTTGTGACAAAGCAGCTCCGAACCAAGCAAACCCAAACAAAGCCGAAAGTATGGAGATCAGACAACTCTATGTACTACCTATCATTCCCATGCTCGCTGAAGCGCCATGCGTTACAGCTCCATAAACATTAGCGCCAGAGTTCCCTCTATGGAGTATGTATAGGGAATTCTGAGGTGGAGACCACTGGCTGAGAGATCCGAGATAAGAACTGGAAAGTGTTACGGTTACAGAGTGACTGGTACGTGAATAAATAAATTACTAATTGCTTTTTAAAACATTCCGAATGAAAAATCCTTGATGTATTATCGAAAACCATGCGTTGGATCTTTGCAGAGGGAATTTAGCATCTCAACGATGTCACTCCTGTGACCGCATATCACGCACTTCCGACGTGTCCCTTGGCTTGTCATCCATTCATCGGCATTCATCGACACGTACACACAGCACTTCACGAAAACACACTTTTTAATCCGCAGCCACGTGAACTCTGTCCCGACCGCATCTTCAGCGCAATCACCACGCATGGAGCATGAACAGTTCGATGTTGAGAGAAGCGACGTTAAGAATAACTGTCATATGATTGAGAGTAGTAGATCGAAGAAAACCGTAGCACCACGCAGTAGTTTTCACGCGTGAGTTTCTATTCGTCGGGGCGACACCTGCTTTCTCGATGTGGTCTGTTTATTTGCCTGTCTTGAGTTTGGGACATTTGCAACTGAGTTGCGTACTTCCCATGAAGACTTTCTTAAGAGAAATTTTACACCAGACTTCTTGGTCAAAAAAGATCAACTTCCATTCCACAAACTTACAGAACGAACTGAACATGACGGAAAAATACATACGAAACACGTCAGTGTAAGCTATCTACTGTTTCATTCGACGAGGAACATGAGATATATTTGACCGCACGCTTGCGAAGAGATGCCGTGCCTATCAGCATCATCTAGCCTCGTTTATATCCTTGTTTCTGGCCGCTGACAGTGACTATGTAGAATTAAGGTGGGAGACAACCCGAACATTGCTGTCAATACATTCATAGAAAAATTCAAGGAGGTATATGACCATAACTTCCCTCGAATTACCCACCGCCCATCTAAAAAAATTAGGAAGCCATGGATCACACGGGACCTGTTGCATCAAATCAATGAAAAGAATGTAATGTATAATGCATTTCTCGTCTCTCGTGACCCACAGCTACTTAGTACCTTCAAAAAATTTCGTAATCGTCTAAATAAGGACATCCAAAAGGCTAGACAAAACTACTTTCATAACATTTTTATGCAATCAGCTGGAAATTCTGCTTCCACTTGGAAAAACATCAATAAAGTGTTAGGAACACCCACCTCAAATAGCGTAATTACGGAAATTACAATTAATGGTTGTGTTATTAATGGTAGTAACTTATCCAATACATTTAACGATTATCTAGTAAACTTAGCTTTTCCAGAAACATCTCTTGATGCGACATCATACGTTTCCAATAAATGCTCAAGTACTATGTTTGTGAGACCTACATGTGAAAGCGAGGTATATAAAACAATCATGCGGCTTAGAAATAGTAACTGCTGTGATTGTTTTGATTTTCAAATCAAACCAATTAAACACACCGCCGAAATAATTGCCCAACCATTTTCTGAAATCATTAACCTTTGTTTGGGAAAAGGAATTTTTCCTGCAATACTTCAAACTGCTAAAGTGTGCATCTTGTACAAAAAGGGAGATAAGAATAATTTAGCAAACTATAGACCTATCTCAATTTTGCCAGTATTCTCTAAAATAATAGAAAAAATTCTTCACTCCCAGCTGGCAGAATTCATTAACAAACATAATATGTTATGTGACGCACAATACGGTTTCAGGAAACATAGATCGACTGAGCTTGCCCTCCTTGATCAGAAAGAGTTCATTCTAAATAGCATAGAATGTAAACAACTAGTACTCGGTGTCTTTATCGATTTCAGTAAGGCCTTCGACTCTCTGAACAGACTATTACTTTTACGTAAGCTGGATTTATACGGTGTACGAGGTGTTGCTTTAGACTTGCTCGACTCATATCTAAGCGAAAGGAAACAATACGTGTGCATAAACAATTTTTCTTCGGTGACTAAACCAAATTCCCTTGGAGTGCCTCAGGGCAGTATTTTAGGTCCATTCCTGTTTAATTTGTATATAAATGATATTGTAAACATAGACCCTTCAGCAAAATTCGTTATTTATGCGGACGATACAAGCGTATTTTTTGCACATAACGATACTGACCAGTTGATTCAAAAAGGAAATAATATATTAGAGAAGATATATAAATGGGCATGTTCCAATGGACTATTAATAAATGCGGAAAAAAACCAAAGCGGTTATATTTCGAGCAAAAGGCAAGCAGGTACAAGTAAGTTCTCCGCTCTATCTTAATAACAGTCTGATTGAATTAGTTGACAATGTCAAAACATTAGGTATCGTATTTTCAAACAACATGCTATGGGATGCACAAGTAGAGCAGGTGGCAACAAAAACGGCACGTGTACTTGGTATAATTTATCGCAACAATTATCTACTTCGATTAAAAACAATACTTATTATTTATCATTCCTTATTTATGTCCTATGTAAACTATTGCTTTATAGTATGGGGTGACACAACACAAACAAATATTGAGAAGCTTACTAGACTTCAAACTAGATTTCTGAAAATTATTGCTAAGAAAGAACCATATCAATCAGTTATGTACATGCAACAAAAATATAAACTAATCAGTTTTCAAAATCTTTGCAGTTACAACGTTTGTAGGACTATAAAAAAAGAGCTGAAGCAAAAAACTGTACTATCTGACTTAGCCAACCTGCAACCTTCGGAAAATAAATATGATACCCGTAAGCATAACCTCTGGTTAATACCACGATCACGCACAAAGTACGGTGACCAAATGGTACGCAGTGTTATTCCCAGAATGTTGAATTATTTAAGCAGCAATGACGTAAATATAGAAACCATGACCACAAAAAATATTGCATCTCTGTTCTTATAAATTGTATTATGATGAAATCTACCCTTTTGTATCCGTTTGACCTCTTATGTATTTTTCAACACATGTATACACAGCCTCTTCAAGCTACTGATGTTTTGTTCTTATATTCGTAGGAACTGTTGTATCCTGTTTACGTTCAGATTATGTAATTATTTTATTCCCAATAGCATGGGAATTTCTGTACATTATGCTTTTGTTCTCATTTGTATGCCACTGCTTGTGACCCATTTATTTTTAGGTAGCGGGAGCTAGTCAAGCTGTTTTAGTGCGGCTTTTACTCCCGCCATCCTTCATGTTGTACTAGACATGAAAATAAAGATTCAATTCAATTCAATTCAATTCAGATAGTTCAATACACCACAAAAATGTGAGCATTTAAATAATTTTTTGTATCCGCTACAAAGACCTCACAGTCACCTTACCAGCTCATCTAGGCTCCCCGCCCTTCGAACCTAGACCTAGACGAGAAAAGGAGCTGTTACTCGGTGTTTAATACTTTTCTTTATCCCTTCATCTTTTGTTTTTCATTTCTTTCATTCCTATTTTTCAGTTTACTACACGTCAGCTAGTCCTTTTTCGCGCGCATTCATAGCAGGCTGTCCTAGAATGCTGGCCTGTTAAATTAATGGCTTGCCAAGGTGCTGTTGATGTTCTTACGCTGCAGTAGACTGTTAAACAGACTTCTATACTCCCAGCAACCCCCCCCCCCCCTTCAACACACCTCAACACACACTTTTTCACTTTGTTTTAATACGTAAGTCTGCTCTCTCAGTTGCTGTTTTCATTTGTGTTTTTCCACTTCTTCAAGTGTGCAGCCACATATTTGAAGCATTTCTTACTGTTGAGCTTTCTGCCCTTTTTTTACATTCCTTTCTTTTTTCATTGATGTGGTTTCTTAATGCAAAAATCATCAGCAATTAGTCATTATCACTCTATCTACGCCTAAATGAACACTAACAACTCTGATGCATCGCTCAGCGACAGCTTCACGCCCCCATGAGAATGTTTTCTCTCTGTTCGTACCATGAAAAAATTACTGAAGAGCTAAAATTGCTCATGGAATATTACGCCATGTTCCAATATACCGCAGCAATGGCTGCGGCCGAACTTACCTGTTCACATCATCTTTGTGCTTTTTATTTTTCTTGCTCAATACTGCCTGTGGTAATCCATAAAACTTAGGCTGTAATCGTTCACTCTAGTCGCCATGGACGCACAACCCGTGCCAGCATGCAACGACGTACTATACATTAACAGAGTGAGCGTTTCGGATAGCCGTCCGTATGCCGAGGAACGGCTGTTTCTAGGCATAGGAACAGCCATTCCGTAACGCTCTCGCAAACTGTTCCGTGGTACTTTAATAACGACTAGCGTCACTGGCTAATGCAGTTCTTACAGGCCCACTCTCAATCATTGCGAACACTGCCAAATTTTTTGCACTTCATTGTACAACGGAAAACATTAAGCCGCAGTGTTTACCTGCATGCCTTAAATGAACAGGACGTCATTTTTTCTTTGTTTGTTTGGTTGTTTGTTTGGTTGTTTGTTTGTTTATATATTCATATAGGCGACTGACTCTGCAGCACGCCTAGGGAAGGAGCTAATAACAAACCATGTACGCAGACTTATCGCACATGGCGCCCAGTACTTTTATTCGCACGGGCTATTACCAACTTACGTGTTCAACATTCTCACGTTAATCATCTCGCCTTGTATGTTTGTATTTGGTATTTTTCTTACGAAGCAACACGGCGCGTAAAATAGTACCCTTAGGCACTCATCGCTCATACAGCTGATAGTGAGGGAAAGCATAAGCTTCCAGAAGCGCTTCCCGGAAGCATACGGAACTATGCTCTTTCGAAACTTTCGAGGACGCATGTGCACAGCTCTTAACACTGGTAAAGCCCTGAAACAAAGTTTGTTCGCAAAAGTTTGTTATCCTGAAGGTCTGATCGATTAATCACAAGATGTGCAGCACATTTTTCGAAGCGTGCCACAGTTTTCTCCCACATCCGCACTCTCCTATTAGTGGTTGTGTTGCGACACATAGAACCTGCCGTGTGTTTGAAAAGCCTAGACCACGTCATTTTGGGGCATACTTCATCATTCTAGAACACACGAGCCCAATTCTCGCAAAGCCTAATCACTTTTACACAAATTTGCGAGAAATTGTTATCATTGTTTCTATCATTTTTGTCCGAAGCCGTCCAGTGGTGTTTATACTCCCACGATCGATTATATTTTGACAATCCTTTCGACCCATGTGTCCTCAATTGAGGACACCATGCAAAAGTTCTGCTAGAACTTTGAAAACATAATCGAACCCGCTCATTCTTGGAGAAGTATTTTTCCAATTATCTCCACTGCGATCGACACCTTTGTTGTTTCATTTTTGTGGAGCATGAAGCCGTAAAGAAGAAGAATCTGGACTAAGGTCGATGTTGACGAAGACACCGGCAAGCAGAGGCGGGAAGGCGCCACTTTTGGTTGGAAGTCCTGAATTTGTTTAAAGAGCTTCAAACACTTTCAAATACTGCGTTTGTTCAGGTTTCGTGAACTCTAGGGCATAACAACAATACATTTGTAATTTTTGTCATTTGATGACTATATATGGTCATGATGGCCTAATTTGATATCATGCCTGCAACTCCATAAATACTTACTCTACTGACCAAATTTTTCTTTTGTGGTCTATTGAGACCATAACTCTTAGTAATATACGTACAAAATGTGTGTCTGACAAAAAATAAAAATTCCAATACAAAGTTAAGCCACACACAGATACCTACCTCATTAGGTAGAGGACATGTCTGCTACAGGAAGGCCTCGTCTTGTAAATGAGGGCATAGATTTTTCCGCTAGAGTGCCACTTGACTGTTTAGACTGTGGCCGGAATGAGGTTGCGTTACAGCTGGTAGCACAAATCCTCAATAATGGTGAAGAATAATTAGGATAAAGCACTACACTACTCGCGCTAATTATTCCAAGTTGGCCTTTCCAACTCCGATTCCAGTTCATCATTTAAATTTTTTGTAGCTCTGTATAGAGCATAAATTTCAAAGGTAGCCTGGGCATACTTAAACTTTTGTCGCGAAAACGAAGCATCACGGGGCTTTTGCCCGTTAAGTCTCCTAAAACTCTCATGATTATTCGTCATTTCCTTTCTGGCGCCCGTTTCAAGATATGCCACCTTATAAATACGCCATTGACGGTAGCCAACCTATCTAGCCATTTATATTGAATTCTTGTTGAATATGAAGCAATTTGTTTGCAGTATATTCTGCACTGAAGGTTGCGGGATTGTCGCTGTTCCCATACGGCTTCGTTTACGAATTCCTCAAGGACTACACGCGTGCATCAATTGATTGCGCTCGGGTACCTCACTATTGCCTCTACGCCACACACATGAGATGTGCCTAAGAGATGGCACTTAATTATCTTGACGGCCAACGTGACGTATACGTCGTGGTCATAAGGTCCCTTGCAGAGGTGATAAATTCCAAAGGTCAGTTGTAGAAGGCTACGCAATGGTATGACCTACGGTACAACTTTGGTGACAGCATAAACCAAAGTGCACTCTGTACGCGTTATCTAGCTATATATATGCGCACTTCCCAAAATGCACTCATCTTTGCACCGCCTCTCGCTTTGTAAGTTACAGTGTCAGATTTTGTGTTGTCCTACCTTACACATCATTTAATTGCTTTCCCTACGCCATACGATTGTCATGCGTTACGAAGTTTTGTTCAAACTGCAGCACTCAAAAATACTTTTTCACTCTACTGGGAAGTTTGGGTGCCTCCTTGTTTTAATACGACTTGACTCAGCAGCAGAATAGAATATTTATGTGGTTCATCGTTTTTAAAGACTGACATTGCGAAAAGCCAAATAACGGCTCCGGACGTGCACAGCTTTTTTTCCCCTGAGAGGCACCGGCTGTCATGACTTCTTCGTCCACGAATACTATTTTGGAAATGCATTTGGAAAGTTGGGTGCCGTCATCCAACATAATATTGTTCGTTTCTCTAGATTAAGAACCATTTGAGTCCCTCTCTTAAGGAAGCCTTACCTTCTCGACAAACGAGCGGTATGAAAGATAGTCGTTTCCCGTTAGGTTTTCAACGACAAAGTTCTTGAACAATGAAGTGTTGACTTTTTAAATAGTGCTTCGAATATTGAGCGTCCTTTCTCGAACCCTAGCATTGTACTTGGCGTTTTCTCGGTGTCACTGTTACCAAACCTGTCCTACGGTATGGCTATAAAAGCTGCTGATGAAATTGCTAAACAAGTAGCCGAACAGAGCTCCTTCAAGTTAGTATAGAGCTAAAAGAGCTAACGAAGTATATATATATATATATATATATATATATATATATATATATATATATATATATATATATATATATATATATATATATATATATATATATATATATATATTAAAATACAAACAGCCATCCTACTACACACGTCAGCGCTCAGAAAGTTTTGCTACTGCCAACTTCCTGCGATCGAAAAGCAGTGCCACCATACGGTCACGTTTCCCGCCATTCCTAGATTTAACCAGCACCTTCGTGTCGTGCGTGACTCGTTCCTATTGCAGGTACAAATCAGGTCGGGCTGCTAATGGGGAGGTTCTTCTATAGGCTCGCGTATTTCGCGCAGCTTCGATAACAAGCTGAATCGTATGGGGTGGCAATAAAAGAAAACCTGGTCGCACGGCGCTGTTTTACGAGCGGGGCACGTAGCCCGAGATGACGCTGCCAACGCGGTCCTGAGTTCTGCTCCCTGCCCGAGTCCCACATAGACGTCGGCTGCAGCCTTCCTGGATTGCGTGTTCATCTGTAGCTGCCGCAAACGACTACGAGCGGAGGAGAATACGTTTCGGCCGCTTCCGCTTCAACGGGCACAAAGTCTCCCTAGGCACGTGAAGGCATGGCTGGCACAAACCGCGAAGGCAAATCGCTATATGGATTAACTTGTTTGTCCATCTCGGTCCCCTAGCTACCTTCGAGGTTTACGACGTTGGCGGGCCGAGAAGCTTCGCATGCGAGTGAAAGGTGCAGCTATATTTGGAGCATTGATTCACCCCTGCCTCGGTGGTCTAGTGGCTAAGGCTGCTGACCCGCAGGTCGAGGGATCGAATCCCGGCGATGGTGGCCGCATTTGCAATGGACGCTAAAATGCCTGATGCCCGTGTGCTTAAATTTTGTTGCACGTTTATGAACCCCAGATGGTTAAAATTTCCGGATCTTTTCTTTACGGCGTCTCTCGTGATAATATGGTAGTTTTGGGTTGGTAAACCTCACAAATGTATTATTAAGAAGTTTGGATTCAAGATACGACAAAAGAAATGGAATTGGCTGTACAAACGCAGTTTTGATTTAGCTGTAAGGACGGCAATAGTATGGTCTTGTTGAATATTATTAACCTAAAGTGAGGGGTGGTACCATTCACACGGGGACCTCGGGCATTTTTTGAGAGTTGGGAACAGCGCATATTTTCAAGTCTTCGTTAACGCCTGCAATTGAAGTAGTTCGTGTAAGCTTTGTCCAGGGGGTTATGATGAATACTTGTTTTACGTCGCCTTGGATATCTAAAAATAGTTTCTCAATCGTGTTATTGGCGCATTTTGCTAAAGCCTTAACGCAAAGCATGGATCTTCGTTTTTTTTGTTTCGAGACTCTAGAAGTTTGGCGCAAGAACTATGAATGCAATATGCCTGATAAACCGTCATGGTCTAACTCGAGGGTCATTCAATTGCGCTGTGAAGGTCGAGGCGTTTGGAAACCTTTAAAGGCCGCACTTAGATGCAGTCTTGCACCTTCGAAATCGGTTCATGTCTGTGCCACTTCTGAAATAAAACAAAAATAAGAAGAAAAGAGGTGTCATATGTTGTCTTTTGATTCTGTAAAGACTCAACGGCCATTTATCACACTATCAATGTTGGACGTCTTCTTAAAATTGGTAAGCATATGTATGCCGACTTAACGAGAAATCTGTGTGTCGATGCGCCACTTTATCGAAGTACTATAAAAAGTTTATCGATTGAACAAAATAAAATTCCTTGGCGATGCATAGTTTTGAACCTACAGCCCTACCCTAAAATATATTTGAATCTTAACCGCTGGGCTCTCAATACCCGCTTCTTTTAGTTCATAAAATTGGATCAATACACTCGCCATGATATTTCAAAGATTAGTAACCAGGCATGCTCAAACACATATAAAAGACGCGTAATAACTCTAAAGTCTTACCAGAGCTTTTATATATCCCGGTGTATTGAATTATTTCTTCCTGGAAAATGTTTTATGTTCATCGCCCATGTACGGCATCCATATCTTATCAGAATTTGTGCCTGGGATACTTTGTTCATGGTCTTAAATTCTGAGTAGTGCGCAATCAATACAAATCATAGAAAAGACACTGGTGCACAGAACAAGCTGGTTTGTTGGTTGTTCCGCAGAGTCCTGGGGCTACCCACCACGGAGAATCGCCCATAAAATGGACGGTACGTCATCTATGAGGTGAAATTGTTTTAGATATGGATGTTTAGATAGGAATGTTTTACTAAAGAACAGATTGGTATAACATAGATGAAATATAGAATAAACAAAGATAATAAAAGAAAACCAAACAACCTAATATGGTTGCAAATAGAGTGAATTTATTCCTGAGCTTACTGTTCTATTCATTTTGTTTCCTTTAGCACATGGCCTCGCAAACAATCCTGTGGCTAAATTCCTTTTCAGTTGCTCTTAAGGAAAGCATCACCGGACGGGAAAATTTTAAAGCCAACCTACGGAGAGGTTTTTCTAACAGTCTGTTTTTTTTTGTAAATAACCTGCATGTTACGAGAAAATGATGCAGAGATTCACTCTCGTTGCAGTGTACGCCTATGGTAGACCATGCCAGACCAAATCTGTATAGATGAAAGCTCGATGGGGGGGGGGGGGATTGACATCGTAGTATTGTAATTGGTATATCCGCCTTTTTAGAGGAGCACCATCGATTTTTTTTTCAAGGGTACTTAAGATGACAAAACTCAGATGTTGCCAAGCGAGACTTTTCAAAATCATCTAATGTGACAAACTTTTCTTATGGTGGCACGACGATAAATTCCAGTGTCCGCAATATAGAAATTATGGGATAATTATGTGAGGCCTTGCAAGTGCATATGCGTGTTCGTTCAGGGTAAACATTTATGCCCTGGTGACCAAGCGAATGAGGCGTAAATGGCTTGGGACGACGACGTAAAACACTTCTGAAGCTTCGGGCATATGAGGTGCTGTTAATGAAGTACAGACAGACAGGCAGTCTGTAAGAATGATAGCATCTGTTATGGATAGAGGCAAATCCCGGTATGCTTAGGTAATCCCAAGTAATTCCGCTTGATAAATAGGTGTAAATTCAGCTAATCGAATTGAAAAAAGACCGATTCAACACCGAAGATGCAATTTTGACTCCTGCCTTTTCTTCACAAACTGAAGCATAAGTTGCTATTACAATATCTAATTCTAATCTTGCCAGTAGGGCTTTGAAATCGGTATTTATGTACCTATTAGGAAGATTCTTGCTATTCTTAGAAAATATATTGTCAAATTCTATTCTAATAGTTTCAAGAGGTCTTCTTAGTACCAGTACTCCACGAACGTTTATTTGTAATGTTTTCAAGAACTTCTGTATGACTATGACTTGTGGGCACCTTAATCTTGACCAGTGTTGGTTAAAAAAGGACGTTGGCTCAATATCGAAAACATTAATGAAAGAGGAAAAGTGCCGAACTACATAACATGTGTCCGGTACTTGTGTGTTGTTTCTTTAACCTGCGTCATATCCACATTGTCCAGCACTTGAGCATCCCTGTTCATCAGTCTTGCTCTCCGAAACCATGTAGGAGGAAACGGAAGATGCCGTAGGATAATGTCTTGAAGAGGCGTAGCCAGAATTTTCGGGGGGACGGTGCTGGTTCCAGGATATTTTGCGTATGTTCGTGCATGCGTTTCTTTGACCATGTATATTTACGCAAGCAAAATTAAAAAAATTAGGGGAGAGGGGTTCGAACCCCCTTTCCCAATTTTTTTCTGTGTTTATAACAATTTTTGATGATTTGGAGTACGGGGTAGTCTACTATGAGAGAGTGTCGAGGTTTTCCTGTGTCAATTGCAAATTGTTTAAAACAAATGTTCGATGATTTATAGTATGATGTACTCTTTTACTACGGGAAAGAAATGAGGTGTCCCAGTCGCGATAGATAAGCCAACCACTGCAGGGAAAAGGGAATACGTATGCGTGTTTCGAAAAAATTAGCACCACCTTCCCAAAGAGAACCCTGCTGTGATGGGAAGCAGCAGCGTAGCACACGGGTGGTGTCACGGGTTAAACGGCGCTAACGGCTGTGCTGCGGTAAGCGCTGGAAGATTCGTTTACTCGAGTGAACGCTTGTTTCAAACGCAAAGACGCGGGAGGCAGGTTGGGTTTCGGGTAAGCTTCATGGCAGATAAACGAGTGTTTCCACTCGGCGTGCGGTCTAGCGGTGCGGGTGGTGGAGAAAGTGAAGTGAGAGAGGTGTGTTTTAGGGGCAAAGCTTTTTATAGCGGCACCCGTTCGTTCCCCGTAGTATGTAACAAGTATAACATTTTGACCTCCAAGGTAGTGCCGGTGAGAGACTTCTTCTGTGCGTTGTTGAACAATAAAAAATAGTGCTCAATGTACATGTCAATGGCTGCTAATGGGGAATGAGAGACAGGAGCATTCGGCTTTTAGTTAACGCGCAGGCTGCGATCACCATTAGCAGCCATTGGCATGTACATTGAGCACTATCTGACAAGAAAGGGTTGCTACGTTATACTCGCTGGGTGTAACCTCCTTAGCTTTAGAAAGGTTTAGCGAGCGTTGAGCCGCAGTGCCATGAATACAATAAACTTGTATATACCATGAATGAACTCGAGGTTGTTAAAATTGGGAAGTAGATACGAAGCGCAAGCCGTAAGAAAGTAAAAGCCGAATTCTCCGCCTCTCATTTCCCATTAGCAGCCATTGGCATGTGCATTGAGCACTATCTTACTGAAAAAGTTTGCTACGTCATACTCGCTGGGCGTAACCTCCTTGGTTTTCGAAAGGTTTAGCGAGCGTTCGGCCGCAGTGCCATGAATACAGTGAACTAGTATATACCTTGAACTCGTGGTGGTTAAATGCGGGAAGTGGACCCGAAGCGCAAGCCGTAAGAAAGTGTGCGTGTGCCACCTCTCGTTTAGTCCTTGGAATGTCCGCTGGATGGCGGTGCTTCTATATGGGGAATATATGATAAAAAGATGCGAGATGGTGGTACTTGGAGTGTTGAATAGATGGACGAACGGACACATAGACAGTTGCATGGAGGGACGCATGAACGGACGCAGGGGTGGCTGCATGTACGAACGCAGGGACGGACGCACGAACAGACGCACGCACGGACGGGCTGATGGACGCATGGACGGTCACACTGACGGACGCATGGACGGACGGAAGCAAGAACGAATGGACGGACGAATTCTTCGTCCCACTCTCCATCATTCACTCCGTGGATACGCTGCCATTTTTAGCGGGTGGAGGGGCCGGCAGGCTATGCGGGTAAGGGAGAGATGGACGTCAATGCGCAGCTGCAACTTGACCTACTTGGCACTGCTCCAACACCTGCAGCGAGGGGTTTGTGCGAACGTACGGAACATCGTTACACAGGCTAATAAAGAGCTGGTTCGCATCTAAAAGTGGTTAATGATTTAGAGTACTTGGTACTCTACTAATGGAGAGCATGAAGCTGTCCCGTGGGCCTCACACATGGTCGTGGCTCTGTCGATAAAAATTACGGAAAGACTCCCAATCAGCGCCACCTTTTGAGCCCATCCGAACGAGCTCAAGGTTGGACATGGGGGGGTTGGAAAAAAGGGGGTAACGATTTAGAGTACAGGGTACGCAACTATGGGAGAGCTGAAAGCCGTCCCGTGGGAACACTACGAACATCACCGACATTAGGGATCAGGCACTGATGATCGAGCCAAACATGAACGGCACTGCTAGCGTATGGTTTCTCTGTAGCCTCCTTCGAGTCTCAAGTGAGTGTATATTTCATATCAGAACTTTTTTTTAAATAGTTCGGTCAACGTTAACGCAAATAATCGTAAATAATGTCGTTGAGGCTTGCTCAACATTCTTTATTTTCCCACATCCGACCGCTATTTTCCTTCGAAGATACTTTTCGAATTTGTATTGCGTGCAGGTTCCTTAAGCACACATGCCAAATGACACTGCCAGCTTCTTAAGGAAGCCGAGCAGTGCATAACAGAAAGCTAAAACCTAACTAGCCCCATTGTTTAGCTTCGGGGCAAGAGTTATTTATGGGGCAGATGAACGTTTCATTCACAATGCCCACGAACATTAGGTGGCACGCCGTACGATTCAATACGACAGACGGGGGAGAGTCAACCGGTTTGTTAGCATAGGAACAGATGATACTTGCGGACGTTCGGATCGTGCTGATTTCACCGGATAAGTTCATGAGCTCCACTGAAATATATCTGAGACTAAGGTACTTTCTCAAACCACAGAAAGCTCACCACTTTATTATTTGCCGTGGTGTTAAAGGTCATAATTCAGCTTCATTACCGTGCACGAACGACACTTTGCGAAATCTTGTCAGTGCTACAGAAAAATCTACGAACTATAATTGACGTATGAACCGAATGACATTCCGAAGTCGTATCTAGCGAGCCTGCCTGACGCATTTGTCACAATAGTAAGCCGCTGCGAGTGGCGTCATTGCTGCTACGTGGCCGAATGTTTAACGTGGTGATAGTTGGCAAACATAATGTGCCATTGTCATTACTCTCACTGTCAGAAAAATGAAGTTGCTTTTTCAACGGAACAGAAACATTTAACATCTCATTAAATAGTGCTTGTGTCACAGCTACGCTCAGACTCTAGACGTGCGCCATTCACTGCATTCGGATGTTGCAGGTTTGATCAGCGTCGTCGAAATATGAATATAGAAAGTATACCCGTTTGCTTTGCGAAACTTCGAAGGTGTGAAAATTCGTCGAACAAAAAAAATGCCCGCAGCTTCCCTCGGGGGAACACTGAGGAGGATGCGGAGCATATAATTGGTTAACGGGGTGTTAAAGTGCGACTTACTTGGGTCAATGGCTAAATTGGTTAACGTGGTTGTGAAATGGGGTGTTAAATTGCGACTTACTTGGGTCGATGGCTAAATTCGTTAACGTGGTTGTAGGAGGGGGTGTTAAATGAGTGAACACGTACACACGTATGCGAAAGGGCGGCGCTGGTCGAAGGGACGTCGATCATTGTGTTTGTGGATTCGTTGGAATTCATTTCACCGCGACCTTGGACGTCGACGCGCCGTACAAACCAACTGACGAGCGGCAACTGAGCGAGCGAGCGCCGACCTTGAGTATATATACAGCGCGACGGCGCATGCACTGTCAGCTGTCGAATGTTCGAGAAGGGGGAGAAGCGCAACGGCGCATGCGCGCGCGTCAGCTGCCGATGTTCTCGAAGCGCGACGGCGCATGCGCGCGCGTCAGCTGCCGATGTTCTCGAAGCGTGACGGCGCATGCGCGCTACATTATACAGCTAGCGAATGTTCGTGAAGAGAAGCGCACGCGGTGTGTAGAGGAGGAAGGGTGCACAGATGGTGGAGGAGTGAAGCGCGCGCGGTGTGTAGAGGAGGAAGGGATGCACAGATGGTGGAAGAAGGAGGAGGAAGCTTGCGGACGGCGCCGCACTACAAGCCTCGAGTATGAGATGCTCCGCATCTAAAACGCTGTTTGGGAAGTACCGGTAGTACAGAAGGTAGCAGAGAGACGTACATTGTAGCCGTAACTGTATGATTTATCAACATCACCATTTTGTCTCGCTGGTCGAGCGCGAGTGTGTTGACGGCATGCCGCGCTCCATAATATCCGCAGTAATTGCACTACATGCAAAAACTACTCCTTTTAGATGCGGAAGCATCTTATACTCGCGCCTTGTAGTGCGCCGTCCGCGCCGTCCGCACCGCCTTAGTTGAGCTAATTCATTACGTCTGATACAATAATCACTCGTTCTCTGCTACTGCAATATTCACGCGTTCATCAAGTATAAGGTTATTTGTTGCACTTCAAAAGCATACATGTGTCCGAGTTAAAAACGGTCAAAGTTTCACATTAAATGCACCAGGAAGGTAAAGTATTGGTACGGAAACCAGTAACACAAACATGAGCTTGTACGGTAAAGTTAGCTATTTAAAACCTACGCGAGCGTCGGTGCACACTGAACCATGCCTGTGTATTCAGGCATGTGTCTAACTCTGTTACCAGCCACTAAACTGTTTTAGCGGGACGGCTCAGTGCTCTCCCATAGTTGAGTACGAAGTACTCAAAATCGTTCAACATATTAGATGCGGAAGCATCTTATACTCGCGCCTTGTAGTGCGCCGTCCGCGCCGTCCGCACCGCTTCTCGAACAATCGACAGCTGACGCGCGCGCATGCGCCGTCGCGCCGTCGCCCACCATCTGTGCCGCGCGCGCTTCTCCTTCGAGAACATTCGACTGCTGACAGCGCATGCGCCGTCGCGCCGTCGCCATCTGTGCCGCGCGCGCGCTTCTCCTTCGAGAACATTCGACAGCTGACAGCGCATGCACCGTCGCGCTGTATATATACTCAAGGTCGGCGCTCGCTCGCTCAGTTGCCGCTCGTCCGTTGGTTCGACGCAATAAATAAAACACCGCCCTTTCGCATACGTGCCGTACGTGTTCACTCATTTAACACCCCATTTCAGAACCACGTTAACCAATTTAGCCATCGACCCAAGTAATTCGCAATTTAACACCCGTTAACCAATTACATGCTTCCGCATCCTCCTCAGTGTTCCCCCGAGGGAAGCTGCGGGCAATTTTTTTACCTCGTTGAGGAATATTATGCATTAAAAATTGTATACCAGCCCCCCCCCCCCAAGGGATCCCTCACGGGATGCGAAGCAGCAGCGGTGCGCACGGTGTTTACTGGGTTGAAACGGGCGTTGACGCGGGTGCTGGAAGAGCGGTTTGAAGCGAAACTCGGTGTAGCGTTTACCCGAGTAAACGTTTGTTTGAAACGCAAACAGATGGAAGGAGGGTTAGGTTTTGTGTGAATTTCATCGTAGATAAACAAGCCGGAAGAGTGTTTCCACTGGACGTGCCGTCGACCGTTGCGGGCAGTTAAGAGGGTGAAGCGAGAGAGAACTGTGTTGCAAGCGGGTGGAGGAGCCGACAGTTGCGGGCGCTGCGGCTAGCGTGCTGTAGGTAAAGGAGAGAGTGACGTTCGTGCACACCCGCGAGGGAAGTTTGCGAGGCAAGCGTGACGTCAACGCGCAGCTGTGGCGTGTTTTACTTGGCACCTTTCCAATACCTTCAGCGAAGGGAACGCGCTGCCGCGAGTTTGTATGGACGCAGGTACGTACAGCGTTACACACGTAAGTCAGAGAGCTGCTTCGATTCTAATATAATCAAGGTGACTTACGAACGTGCAAAATCTCTGACACACGAGAGGACGGAATGTTAAACTCACTCTCGTGAGCTAGCAGCTGATCGTTCATCGTCACTGTCACTCTCGAAGCGTTAACAGCCTTCTACGTCCAGCTGAAAGTCCTCGTCGCAAAGACGGTTTCATTCAACATCACTGCTTCAAGCAGTGTGAGGAATCCCCTCCGCCGAACAATTATAACAACACCAACAACAACACCTCACCACTTTTATCTGGGCGCGCAGGACATATGGCGAAGTTCCCTTTAAAACCCTTCAACAAGCAAATAGCTTACAGTGTGCTGCCAGCTATTAACAAACGTACAAAAGCAAGCGGTGAAGCGCTAGCTATGGCGCCGACGGCGCCGGCTATTTGAGATAGCTTGCGAGAGCGAGCGACCTTCCGCGTACAATGTTATGGAAATCATGCGTTGCAGATGCACTGATATGGGCTATAATCCAGTAAAACAAAGGAATTTCAAGTGAAAATGTCAGACGACAAGATTTACTAACCTCCACGGCCACAGGAAACCTCGTGAAGCTGATATGTGTACTCTGTGGGCTATCATCAAAAGCTTGAATTGCGACGTATTTTCACGAAAACTTACCGTGTCGCAAGAATGAACCAGATTTATGGTCACGGAGGGTACCGGTTTGTTCACTGATGCACGATATACGCAAAATGGTCGTGCTCATCTCTTGCTAAGGGGTTAACACTAAAACTAGCACAGCCGAACAAGGGATCCGAGCGTCTGCCATACCGACCATCCTTGAGCAGACATGCCCGAATTCCGCCTGGCGGCGCGACAGTCAATACGCACTGACTGGAAGAAAAACGGCCGCGAGTGATTCATGAAGGCCCCAAAATGCCCAATATACTCCAATGAAGCGTTGACGGGCACACACGCTGTTCGCAGCGACGCTACGTTAGCGAAACGCGCGCACTCCGTAGTCTAACGCCGGGCGCGACCAGCGTCCGTCGGTGCGGCCCGACGGCAATCGGCGCGAAATGTGACATGCTGCATTTCGCGCCCATGCGTTACCTAGACAACACTGCGTCTCCCTCTTTTCGTGACGAAGTGATGCCGGACGCACTGAAACGCGCAAGCATCAAAGCAACGCAGCGCTGCGCGCGCCTGTGAGTATATGGCAGGATCGGTGCCTGGCGTGGCAAGCCGACGTGATGCGACGAAATGAACGCCGGTGAGCACACGCACCGTGTCACGTTGAAATGTATTGGCGCCTTTACTGTGGCATGTAGTCATGTTCTCACATGACACGCATCTCATGACTATTATGTTCGCACCAGTCACATACCTTCGTCATTCATTGGCCTCACGTAATACCAAATTTGGCATGTGTGAAGCTAGCGAAAGGACAGTGAGCGCATCATTAGTGTGCCATGTAATCAGGTTACAGACACGCATGTCGTGATTATCATGTTTGTATGTGTCATTTACCTATGTCGTCCGTTCACATTGCGTAATACAGAGTTTGGTACATGTGAAGCTAGCGAAACGGCCCCGAGTACATCATGAGCGTAGCATGTAGTCATGTTGTTACATGACACGCATCTCATGTTTATCAAGTTTGCACCACGGAGCAAACTGTACATACCTTCGTCATCCATTCACGTCCCGTAATACCGAATTTGGTATAAGTGAAGCTTGCGAAACGGCTGCCAGCGCATCATGAGCGTGGTATGCAGTCATCGGGTTACATGACACGCATCTCATGATTACCATGTTTGCACCAGTCACATACCTTCGTCATTCATTCACGTACCGTAATGAAAAATATAGTATGTGTCACGCTAGCGAAACGGCCGCTAACGCATCATGAGCGTGGGATGTGGTCATGTTGATACATGACACCCATATCATGATTTTTATGTTAGAGTCTGTCGCTTGTGTTCACCATGCAATCGTGTCACACCATAAGAGTTTTACAAGATGCCGTGTTAACGAAACCACCGCAAGAGCTGCAGGACCATGAAATGTAAATCATGACATTCATGTCATGCATACCACAATTTTTATGTTATGACTTGTCAAATATGTTTTTCATAAAGTCATGTTGTGCCATACCAAGCTTGGTATTGATCCTATTATCGAAACGGCCAGGCGAGCTAAATGTTGCAGGCGGCTAGAAAGAAAGATAGATAGATAGATAGATAGATAGATAGATAGATAGATAGATAGATAGATAGATAGATAGATAGATAGATAGATAGATAGATAGATAGATAGATAGATAGATAGGTATGTAGGTATGTAGGTAGGTAGGTAGGTAGGTAGGTAGGTAGGTAGGTAGGTAGGTAGGTAGGAAGGTAGGTAGGTAGGTAGGTAGGTAGGTAGGTAGGTACGTAGGTAGGTAGGTAGGTAGGTACCCACAAAGTCGCTGAAGTTAGCCAAGAAATGCTTCGCATTTTAAAACAAACGTCGACCGACCTCTTATGTGATCGTGTAAGGCAACTGGTAGGCGAAAGCCATGTTGTTCTCCTCTGTCGATTGTATTTATCCAGCATGTAGTTTCGCATGGGCCTCCGTGATCAGAGAAATTGAAGACTTTCTGCACCCCACGTGGTTTGGCAGTATCTTCGTGACCAGTCCACCATTAACACAACGACGTCGTCATGTAATGACGTCATCACGAGACGTAATTATGAAGTCACTAAAACATCATTGCGACATCACAAGATGGCGTCAGTGCATGACGATGACTTTTTGCCTCACTCGTGTTGACGCCACCGACGCAGACGGCACCTTTTCGTCTTTGAGGAAGCAGCTAAGGCTTGCGCTTTATATTATGCCCCATTCTTGGTGCTGACCTTTATTATAGACCCCAGGTAAGAATGACGATAACCCATGCATAAAACATTGGAAGTATTTCGTCATGTGTAAAGCACGTATACCTGCTTCCCTCCGTTGTGAGGCGTTTTCTCAACGTTAGCGAAATTTCGCGAGGGCACCAGTCACACCTGAGTAATGATCGACACATCGTGAGCATTCGATCAACGTCGCACAATTTCCAAAGATGGATAGTCCTTTAGGTGCATCTCCGGAAGCAGATCGATACGCGCGCCGTTCTCACCATCCCAATTCTGTCCGGTTCATCGGCTCCGCTGTACATCAATGCCAGCTTCGATGAAATTCCTCTTAAATAATGTTTGGCCAATCGGGGTTCTGTAATCTTATATAACGAATCACGCGAGTAAGAATGAGCCTGCAGCCGAAAGCTCGAAAGCTCGAAGTGTGGCTGGCAATGTGTAGTTGACGTTTATATAGGGGCTCACATTCGCCACGGAGACCAGTGGATAACAAGTATGGACTTTTCTGTTGCACGCACCACTACTACAGCGCCGAGCTTCACGTAGGTCTTGTCACGAATGAGACATCACCGAGTCGACGTTAATTGGTGTGTTGCGTGCACTAATTGGCTTACTCGAGATTACGTTCGGGAAAGCAGAAAGACGCACGTATACTAACGTGCGTGGGCACTGCTCCCTGGCCCGCTATGATGCACATAACGCTGATTGGAAACCCATGGCCGTGTGTATTATGTGCGTGATTCTTTGGCGTGTACTTGAAGAGAGTCTGTGTCACGTACTACCCCAATTAGGCGACTGCGAGTTGCTTTAGGATTGGCCGATGTACGATGTCTTCTTTGGTGTTACGCCAGTCACCTACGCGGCTCGCTTCGCTGACACGTAAATCCATATCGTTTTGCAGGGACTATGTGCGTGCGTCGTAAGATAGCTTGTCCCCCGATGTCTTCTCCAAGTCTGGATAAAAAAAAAAGGTTTGTCCTCATTCTGATAACTGATGATTCGTAAGTATACATATAGTTCGAATCAAAAGTCGATACAATGGGCACGGGAACTTTAAAATAGCCCGTTTCTCTGCCGTAAGGGCACTGAATGAATCACATGTATATTTTTTCATCTTTGCGTCTACTTCTCCGTCAGCGAAGTTCGTACGGATTTTGTACCATTACATCGTGAGTTCATTCAATCTCAATGATTCTGTCAAGTTTGTTTCATTCATTGAGTACATTGAATAATTACTTGAAACGATTGATCACTATACTTTCTCCTTCATTCATGTTGATTTCTAGCGTCTGTTATCACATTTAGCGGATGGTGGTTTTTACGAAACGATGGCCAGACACATGAACGACAGCCTCCATATCAAATACAAGACGAAAAATTGGTGGCCCGATTTATTGATTCACCTGTTTATACTACCCAAAAATGAGGTCATACCTGCCGTACTTTTTGAGGGCAGTTTAATGTAAATATTGTATTAGCGCGTGTTTAGAACCTCAAGCTAAACGTGCTAAAACTGCATTCGGTACGAAACAAACCAACTACTGCAGTTGTCAACGTGGGGTGGTTTCGATATATGTTGATGAAGCCCGCAGAGCGTACGCCTATCCTGCCCAAATCATTCGGATTGGTTCAGTGAAAAAACCATGAGGTTGAAGTAAAGTTTCTGACTCTATTTGGTTTCAATACCATTCAAATTTTAAATGCGAAGCATTTCTTTGCGTACATTAAGCCTATTTGGTATCTATCTATCTATCTATCTATCTATCTATCTATCTATCTATCTATCTATCTATCTATCTATCTATCTATCTATCTATCTATCTATCTATCTATCTAGCCCCGCCATGGTGGTCTAGTGGCTAAGGTAACCGAATGCTGACCCGCAGGTCGCGGGTTCAAATCCCGGATGCGGCGGCTGCATTTCCGATGGAGGCGGAAATGTCGTAGGCCCATGTGCTCAGATGTGGGTGCACGTTAAAGAACCCCAGGTGGTCGAAATTTCCGGAGCCCTGCACTACGGCGTCTCTCATATTCATATGGTGGTTTTGGGACGTCGAACCCCACATATCAATCAATATCATCTATCTAACCCGCGTTCAGTTGGTACTGCATGGTACGTTTTTTCCTACTGTTGAGGTTTTAGACCCACTCTACAGAATTTGTAAAAGTTGGTCGTTCTACTGGATATGTGCTAATTTTATAATTTCGAAACAAATCTGCCAAACATTTCGTGCAAACGTCACACCTCTTCAACTGTCGAGAAAGAGCCCCGAAAGGGTGTTCGTGAATCAGTTCACCGGGACGACGTCGCTGTGGTTTCCAATTTGTTCCGTGAGCGCTGCATGAACACAAGTACAATTACGTTTCAGCTGAGCGCACAGGCGCACTTGCTAAGGCAAGAACCTCTATAGCACATGTTTGTGGTCACCAAAGTCAGAGTGTGAAGGAAACAGCTTACCGCGCTGTTCCCGTTTCCTCCCATTACCCTTGTACTTACTTCAGCCCTACCTGCAGGTTTTGTTAGCACGGCCGTGTTGAGAAAACGTAGGATTTTATCTCTGGTGGGGACTTCCACTAACAACATGAGCATCAAAAGATGTAGCAACTGATGTTAAGCAACGAGAAATTGGGCGCGTGTCTGCGTGCTTCGCTGCTAATGCAGTCTACAAACGATAGCCTTCTGCCGGCCTTCTTTCGTGCATAGCGTCGCATTTTCAGTGCAGGCTAAGAAACGCAGGGGTATTTATAATTACGTACCTACGTATTTGTAGTAAAGGAACACACTATCTACTACCAACACAATAATATTGCATCTCAGATAAGCATAATGTTTCTTTTTTGATTGACAATGGACCCAAGTACGAACGCAGTAACCAGTTCAAGATGGCTGGGCGTTCAGCGAGTGCTCAAACTTTGGCCGGGTGGTTAAGTGGTGTACGTAGCCCTGCGACTACTTGTCATCCTGCACCGAAAGATGTGAGGCCCACGGGACGGCTTTTGGCTCTCCCTTAGTCGAGTACTAAGTACTCGAAATCGTTAACCACTTTTTCTAAACACATCTCACTCCTACGGCGTTTGTTTGGTCGTGATATTCTTCTTAGCGTAGCCATAATACGGCTTTAGGCTCTCCCATAGTAGAGTAACCAGTACTCTAAATCGTTACCCCCTTTTAGGAGTGAAGCTCTTTATAGCAGCACACGTTCGTCCCTCGTAGCCGTTGTAGTGTGTAAAAAGTATAGCATTTTGACCGCCAAGGTGGTGCAGGAGAGAGATTTATTCTGTGCGTTGTTGAACAATGAAAGATAGCGATCAATGTACATGCCAACGGCTGCTAAAGGGAACGAGAGACAGGAGCGTTCGGCTTTTAGTTAACGCGCACGCTGCGATCCCCATTAGCAGCCATTGTCATGTACATTGAGTACTATCTGACAAGAAAGGGTTGCTACGTTATATTCGCTGGGTGTAACTTCCTCAGTTTTAGAAAGGTTAAGCGAGCGTTGAGCCGCAGTGCCATGAATACTATGAACTAGTATATCAAATGAATGAACTCGAGGTGGTTAAAGGTGGCAAGTAGATACGAAGCGCAAGCCGTAAGAAAGTGTGCGTGTGCCACCTCTCGTTTAGTCCTTGGAATGTCCACTGGATGGCGGTGCTTCAATGTGGTGAATATACCATGTAAAGATGTGAGATGAAGGTACTTGGAGTGTCGACTAGATGGAACGAACGGACACACAGACAGATGCATGGATGGACGCATGACCGGACGCAAGGTCGGATGCATGGGTGTTTAGAAAAAGTTGTTAACGATTTAGAGTACGGGTTACTCTACTAAGGGAGAGCGTAAAGCCGTCTTGGGCCTCGAGTGCACTGTAATTGCTTACAGTGTATGCAAGCAAAATCGCAGAGGAAGTATCAGATGCATGGGCGAATGCATGGACGGACGGATGCTTTGCCCCACTCTCCATCATTGACTGCGTGGATATGCTGCAAATTTTTTTGGCCTGTCATGTAGTACCGGTAGGAGAGCTGAGTTCTCACATCAATTAAGCATGAGGGTTAAAAGTGCGAGCGTAAACTTAAGGTGAGCTACAGGTCACTAGAAGTCACACCCACCTGTTATTATAAACCCACCCAATCTCGCCTTTTTGATTATTCAATGCCGGCACAATGGCCTCTTGGCTTCACCAGTGTTAGCACTACTGTAGCAGAAGTCCAAAATATACCTATTTACACACAAACCACGGCAGCTCTATGATTGTGATTGAGCGGCGATGTACAAACACAGTAGCAGCACGTATTCATGACAACGGGCGTAGAAGAGCGGTGCACGCCTGCATACAAGCTTCTTACTGACCGGCTGCTAGGCCTTTCCAAAGAGCACGGCTATGCGATGAAACACAGCTGGCGACCACAGAATGCATATTGTCACGTTTCTTAAGACAAACTTGGTTTATTGGGTTCGTTGAGTCGACTAGCCAAGCAGCAGCTCAGACAGATCGTCTTTGTCTTCTTCCACTGCCGGATCTCACCCAAGCATATTAGGTGGCATTAGTCCCCCCTTTGAAAGCATCGACTCGATGCTCGTAACAAAAAAAAAATGAAGGCATACACACGCAGATACAGAGAACCAAAAGAGGGAGAGTGCCAGTACTCGCAGCGCAAATGAGGAAATTTCGCCAATGCTTGCGCCAAGCGCAAAAACAAAAGGCATAAAAACACAGGAGAACACGAACAGCAGCAGCAGCACAATGTCACGGCATGTCGCAACACATGAACCACAAGGGCTACTGCGTGAAGTAGGGCTTCAGCCTAACGACATGCACGGTTTCGGGCCGAAGCTGTCGACGAGAAGACGCTGCACCGTCCGGAAATACCTCGCAGGTAAGATCGGTGACACGTCTAAGAACCTTGTACGGTCCAACATAACGACTTAAGAGTTTTTCGAATAAGCCTGGTCGCCGGACAGGGGTCCATACCCACACTCGGTCCCCAGGGTGGTAGGTGACGTTTCGATGGTGGAGGTTGTAACGTCGTGCGTCTTCATCTTGTTGGTGACTGGTGTTTATGCGGGCTAGCTGACGAGCTTCTTCGGCGTATTGATTGTATTCCTCAGCGTCTGGAGCGATTTCATTGCTTTGGTCACACGGAAGCATAGCATCGAGCATGGTTCGCACGTTGCGTCCGTAAACGAGTCGGAAAGGCGGAAATCGCGTTGTTTTTTGCGTTGCCGTATTGTATGCAAACGTGATGTATGGAAGAATTTCGTCCCATGTTTTGTGTTGTACGTCAATGTACATTGACAGCATGTTCGCTATGGTCTTGTTAAGCCTCTCTGTCAATCCATTCGATTGCGGGTGATAAGCCGTCGTTTTTCGATTAGTTGTGCAGCTCAATTTAAAAATGTCCTCCATCATTCGTGCTGTAAATGACGTCCCTCTGTCCGTAATCACGCATGACGCGGCACCATGCCGTAGGACGATTTGGTGCACGAAGAACTGCGCGACTTCAGAGGATGTGCCACAAGTAACGCTTTTGTTTCAGCATACCGAGTGAGATAATCTGTCGCAACTATAATCCATTTGTTCCCAGAGGACGACAAAGGGAAGGGTCCAAGAAGGTCCATTCCCACGAGGTCAAACGGTGTCTGTGGTGGTGCTATCGGCTGGAGCAGGCCTGCGGGTCTCACAGGCAGAGTCTTGCGACGCTGGCACTCACGGCAGCCTTTCACGTATCGATGTACACTTGTTGATAGTCGCGGCCAGTAATACTGTTGGCGTACTCTGGCGAGTGTTCGCGAATAGCCCAAATGTCCTGACGTGGGCTTGTCGTGGCACGCAAGGAGGATCTCGTCGCGCATTTCGGTAGGAACAACGAGTAGGAAGGCTTTGTTGCTACCACGGGCGTTTTTCTTGTAAAGAATGCCTCTTCTTAGACAAAAAAAAATTGCCCGCAGCTTCCCTCGGAAGAACACTGAGGAGGATGCGGAGCATATAATTGGTTAACGGGGTGTTAAAGTGCGACTTACTTGGGTCGATGGCTAAATTGGTTAACGTGGTTGTGAAATGGGGTGTTAAATTGCGACTTACTTGGGTCGATGGCTAAATTGGTTAACGTGGTTGTAGGAGGGGGTGTTAAATGAGTGAACACGTACACACGTATGCGAAAGGACGGCGCTGGTCGAAGGGACGTCGATCATTGTGTTTGTGGATTCGTTGGAATTCATTTCACCGCAACCTTGGACGTCGACGCGCCGTACAAACCAACCGACGAGCGGCAACTGAGCGAGCGAGCTCCGACCTTGAGTATATATACAGCGCGACGGCGCATGCACTGTCAGCTGTTGAATGTTCTCGAAGGAGAAGCGCGCGCGCGGCACAGATGGCGACGGCGCGACGGCGCATGCGCTGTCAGCTGTCGAATGTTTTCGAAGGAGAAGCGCGCGCGGCACAGATGGTGGGCGACGGTGCGACGGCGCATGCGCGCGCGTCAGCTGTCGAATATTCGAGAAGCGGTGCGGACTGCGCGGACGGCGCGGACGGCGCACTACAAGGCGCGAGTATAAGATGCTTCCGCATCTAAAAGAGGACAGTTCGCGAGCAATGTGTCGAGGGACTTGAGAGCTCCGGCCTTCCAGGGAATCAATAGCTGGGCGTAATTCGTTGTCTGCCCGCTGTTTTGACATAAATTCGGAATCGCTGACTGCTCCGAGAAAGGCATCTTCATCCTCGGAGCCCCTGACAGCGTGCCCCACAGGCGCTCGAGAAAGCGCGTCGGCATCTTCATGTTTGCGCCCTGACCTGTACACAATCGTAATATCGAACTCCTGCAAACGCAAACTCCACCGAGCGAGACGGCCGGATGGATCTCTGAGATTTGCCAGCCAGCAGAGCGAGTGGTGGTCAGTCAACACTTTGAAGGGACGACCGTAGAGGTAAGGCCGAAACTTGGTCGTCGCCCACACGACTGCGAGGCATTCTTTTTCCGATGTAGAATAGTTGGTCTCGGCTCGAGAAAGAGTACGACTGGCGTAAGCTATTACATGTTCAACGCCACCGTGTCGTTGTACAAGGACAGCGCCAAGTCCGACGTTGCTGGCATCTGTATGAATTTCTGTAGCAGCGTCCTCATCAAAATGGGCAAGAACAGGGGCTGTTTGCATTCTCCGCCGTAGCTCTGTGAACGCTGCATCTTGTTCTGCGCTCCAAGTAAAAGACACGTCATCCCGAGTGAGTCGCGTAAGAGGTTCCGCTAACTTCGAGAAGTTGGCGATAAATCGGCGAATACGCGCACAAGCCGAGGAAACGGCGTACTGCTCTTTTATCTGATGGAACAGGGAAGGCGGCGATAGCAGCAGTTTTGTCTGGATCAGGTCGCACTCCATCCGCACTAATGACATGCCCCAGAAATTTCAGCTCTTCGTAGCCGAAATGGCATTTTTGGGGTTTCAGCGTGAGTTTAGCTGTGCGAATGGCGTCCAGAACCTTTCTCAGACGCTTCAGATGTTCTTCGAAGCTCTCGGAAAAGATGACCACATCATCGAGGTAGACAAGGCAGCTTTGCCACTTCAAGCCAGCGAGAACTGTGTCCATCATCCTCTGAAACGTGGCTGGGGCAGAACAGAGGCCGAAGGGAAGAACACGGAATTCGTAAAGTCCGTCTGGAGTCACAAACGCAGTTTTTTCTCGGTCTCGTTCATCCACTTCAATTTGCCAATAGCCACTCTTCAGATCGATGGACGAAAAATACTTCGCGCGTCGTAATCTGTCGAGAGAGTCGTCGACCCGTGGAAGCGGGTAAACGTCTTTTTTCGTGACGCTATTAAGCTTCCTGTAGTCAATACAAAATCGCAGCGTTCCGTCTTTTTTCTTCACTAGAACGACAGGCGAGGACCAAGGGCTGCTGGATGGTTGAATAATCCCGTCATCGAGCATATCTTTTACTTGTGTCTGAATAGCCGCACGTTCTTTGGAAGAAACGCGATAAGGCTGCTGCCGGATGGGGCGCACGTCATCGTCGGTAATAATTCGATGCTTGGCGAGGTGTGTTTGATGCACTTTGGAAGAAGAGGCGAAGCAAGACCGAAACTCCTTTAAAAGGTCATGAAGTGCAGCCTTTCTCTTGTCTGACAGCGTCGAATTAATGTCGATGTGGTCTAGGAATTCTTCATCCTCATGCGTTTCCTCGGACGCGAAGCACTCCGTGACGTCGGCAACAGGGTCTCCATAGGCTACGGTGGTTCCGCGGAAAAGATGCCGGTGCTCGTAGTTGAAGTTTGTAACTAGTATTTGTGACTGCCCGTTACGGACACGCACAACACTTCGGGCAGCACATACACCTTGGAGTAGCAGAAGTGATAGGTTGCTTTCAGCCACCACGTCACCGTCCCGGAGGTCTTCACAAATGACTTCGATGGGAACAGTCGCTCGGGGCGGCAGCGTCACACTGTCGTCAGCAACACGCAGCGCAGGTCTACGGCAGTTATCAGCGTCTCGATCTGTTGCGCCTTGAGTCGAGAAGGTCACGATGCGTTCACGAAGATTTATGATGGCACCGTATTCCCGAAGGAAGTCCATGCCGATAATCAGCTGACGTGAACAGTCGCGCAGAACGAAGCAGCTGAGCACAAACGTTGACGCACGAATTTTAACTCTTGCCGTACAGCGACCCAGTGGTGTTACAACGTGTCCTCCAGCAGTTCGAATTCGCGTTTCATTCCACGGCGTAATCACTTTCCTGAGATCTTTTGCTAGCCTCCCGCTGATAATTGAATAGTCTGCACCAGTGTCTATCAATGCATTGACCTGAAAACCGTCAATCAGCACAGGTATGTCAAGTGACACGCGGTCATTGGGTTCAAATGTGGATTTCGGCGTTTCTTCGGTACTGCGATTATTCTCTGGTTGAATGTCTTCCGTGTTGCGTGCAAGCGTCGATGGGAGGTCTTCCGCACTTTGAGTCTTAGCGACCTTGCCCCCGAAGGCCGCTGCCTTCAGTTTTCCCGACGGGGGCTTGGAGAGCGTTCCCGGGCCGTCACATCAAAACGTGACCCAGTGGCTGCGGGTCTCCTCGGAGATGGTGACCGTGATTGACGTCGTGTAAAGGGTGCCCGCTGTTGCGCGAGATACTCTTCGATGTCCCTCGGCCTTTGACCAATTTGGGGACGAGGTGAATTGAAGGAAAATCCACGCAGGCCAAGTTGCCGGTATGGGCATTCGCGGTAAATGTGACCAGCCTCACCGCAATGATAGCAGAGGGGTCGTCTGTCCGGCGTACGCCAGAGATCAGACTTGCGCGTCGGTGCACGGCGACCATCGATGTCCAAACCAGCGTGCGCCGACTGAATCGCGACTGACGGCATCATTGTCTGGATCGGGACGTATGGAACTGTCTGAAGCGGAACGTGCAGCACTGTCTGGATCGGGACGTGCGGCACTGGCTGGGTCGGGACTCCTTGACCAGAACGAGGCGTGGCAGATCGCAAGGCTTCCGCGTACGTACGACGGCGACTGTCAGTAGACACAGGAGCCGTTCCCGGATCAACCGACATCAGCGAAAAACGATGGGCGTGCAACATCTGTTGGACCTCGTCACGGATGACATTGGTGATAGAACCAACATCGATTGGTCTTGTCCCGTACATCTTTTCCATTTCTTCCTGGACGACAGATCGACTGATCTCGCGAATCCATTCGGGGCTCTTGCTCCCAGGGGTGGTGAAAATTTCGGGGGTTGAGGCAGCGTTCACTTGACGGTCAAACAGGGCAGACCGTTGGTGCAGTACTTGCTCCATTGTTGCCGCTTCAGTAAGGAACTCAGCAACACTCTTAGGGGGACTACGCACCAAACCAGCAAAAAGTTGTTCCTTCACACCACGCATGAGGTGGCGCAACTTTTTTTCTTCTGCCATAGCAGGATCCGCTCGCTTGAAAAGCCGTGTCATGTCCTCAACGTACATCGAGACGGTCTCGTTTGGCATCTGGATGCGTGATTGTAGTGCACGCTCCGCTCGTTCGCGGCGGTCGGGACTCCTGTAGGTCTCCAGAAGGCGACGCTGGAACTCGCGCCAAGATGTCAGAACACCATCTCTGTTCATAAACCACGTCTTGGCACCGTCCTTCAGGCAAGTGTACACGTTCCGGAGCTTCGCGGCATCATCCCAGTAATTTATCGGCGCGACATGTTCGAACTCACTCAGCCAGTCGTCAACATCTTCATGCTGCTCTCCATGAAAGGGGCTAGGCATGAGCGGGTTCTGGACGGTGCAGTAGATCGGCGTGGAAGGCGTCGGAGCTTGCATGGGATCTTGTGTCGAAGTCATAGTCGCTGCGTCAGTGGTTGGTGTCTCAGGTGGAAGGCCTCGTTGGTGGCGGCTTACTCTGTGAACAGGAGTGTCCACGGGTGCAGGGCTTGTGTTCCGGCTGCTGGACGGGGTCTTGGGCATCGGGTGGATCGTGAGACGTTGTACCCAGCAACTCCACCAATCTTGTCACGTTTCTTAAGACAAACTTGGTTTATTGGGTTCGTTGAGTCGACTAGCCAAGCAGCAGCTCAGACAGATCGCCTTTGTCTTCTTCCACTGCCGGATCTCACCCAAGCATATTAGGTGGCAATATTGTTGTTGTTGTTGTTGCCCCTTCGCACTGGCACATACCCACTATGGGGATTGGCCATGAAATCTAGAAGTAGCCTATATGAGATCTACTAAAAGGTTTATCCTAAATGAAAAACTAATGATATAATAGAAAAGAATAATTAACTAGAAAAAGAATATTAAACTAAACAAATAATTGAAGATTGAATCAAGAAGAGTAAAGGTGAGGTAATACTACAGTGTAAGACAGAAATTTTGAGTAGACCAGACAATCGAGCTTATCTCACCCGGTCACAATCAAATGAATATGCAAATTTCATTCAAAATTAGACAAGTGTCGTCAGAAATATATTTAAGCAGGCATTATTATGACATGCGCTTTGATTCTCGAATGAAATTGCATACAGCATCGAATACGCTCCTGTGGCAATGTCCCAAGCTAAAGGCACCGAAACTTAGAACATTATCTGCAGTTAAATTTAATCCTACTGCGTGAAACGGAACAATTAAAAGTCTTTTCCTAATTAATGAATAGTTTTTACATGTTATAAAGTAATGCTCTATTGTTTCCGTTTCTTCACAAAATGGACACAGGGGGGATATCGCCAGACCAGCTCTGTGCAAGTAAAAGTTTAATGGAGGGACACGACATCGAAATTTGGTTAAAATAACTTCTAACTTTTTAGATTGACTCCACTGAGGTTTCCAGGGATATGTAAGGTGCTGATAGTCCGTATATTTAGTAATATTTTCCATCATATCCGTATAAATAGCCAATTTTCTATATCTGATCGACACTATGTGTTCCGATTCTGGTAGTACCGAGATCACAGGGCCATCAAGTGTGGCTCGAGATAGTGAATCGGCCATTTCATTCAACCGTATGCCACAGTGTCCCGGGACCCAGACTAACTTCAGGAACTTCACATGAGGTGGAACTAATGTTTGTAATGTCGCTAGAGCTCTTGATTGTTCTGAAGCTGTGAGAGAAGTACACAGCGAAAGAGAATCAGTAATTATCATTGCACTCTCTTCGTTTGAAGGAAGTTTTCGTAGCGCTAAAATAATAGCCAAGAGCTCAGCTTCGAAAACCGGAGTGAAGTCTGGTAGTCTTACCGAGAATGACCAACCGAGGTAATCTGAGACGATTCCTACTGCTGCCTTTTCTTTATTCACAGAAGCGTCTGTGGCTATTATGTTCTTTATTTCCGCATGAGCTATGTAATCTTCTAACCTGTCATTTAAGTAACTCGAAGATTGAAACTTAGATAGTGGGGGAAAAATTTCATCACATTCTATCGTAATATTGTGATTTAATGCTTTGGTTCCAATTACCGATCTGATATCCACCTTTATGCTTTCCAGTTTCTTTTGTACAAAAATAATCTGGGGAGTACGAAAGCGTGGCCAGTGAGCGAGGAAGAAGGCGTCGGGTTCACTAATAAAGGCATATGCAGACCGTCTCGCTGATAAGCCGTAAAATTTCAAGTATGTTTGTACAGTTAGGATACGGAATCGGCAAAGAATAGTTGGTATGCGAGCTTCCTGATATAGTACATTAATAGCGACATACCTGGGGAGTCGCAAACACAAACGTAACGCTTCTCGCTCTAATAGAACTAACGGTTTAATTTTGTACGTAGGGCCACCCGAAAATAATATACACCCAAATTCTAGTATTGGGCGCATGTACATTTTATATATCATTAATAAGGTGTGTCTACGTAACCCATATTTTCTGTTGCTCAACCTTCGCAATAAGCCTGATGCTCGTTGTGCCTTTGCCACGATATAGTCTATGTGAGGGCTCCAGTTAAGTTTCTCGTTATAAATAATGCCCAAATATTTGATAGACTCTACTTGTGGAATCGGTTCCTGATTATAAAGTACTGAAATTTGAATAGAATCTGCTATAGGGAACACCAGGAGCGCACTTTTACTGATGTTTAGAGACAATGAAATTGAATGCAGCCAAATTTCAAGAGAATACATGTACTTTTGCAATTTTTGATGCAAAGAATAAATGTCACTGTCTGCAACGAAAAATGCAATGTCGTCTGCATAAATGTAGACAGTGATATCTCGTTCAATGGGAATTGAGCTCATCAACACATTGAATAACAGCGGAGATAGGACCGCCCCTTGAGGTACTCCACGTTGCTGTTTGAATTTAGATGAGTGACATCCATCCTTTGCACAATAAAATTCTCTCGATTTTAGAAACTCTGCTACCCAATCAACAATATATCGCGGAAAGTCACATTCGTGTAACGAGTTCAATAAAATTGAGTGCTCAACGCTATCATAAGCTTTAGCTATGTCTAGTGTTACTAGTACCGCGTATTGTCGTCTTTTTCGGGCAAGCTGTATTCGGCTCTCTAAGTCGGCATGAGCACACCAAATTGAGCATTCGCTACGAAAACCTATTTGAAATGGTTTCAATATTAGCTTGTTAGCCATCCAAACTTTTATTCTATTATTGAGAACTCTCTCTATAATTTTGATCAGGTGAGATGTTAGAGAGATTGGTCTGATGTTGTCAATGTTAAAAACCTGACCCTTGTTTTTTTTAATATGGGAATCACTCTAGCTATTTTCCAGTCATGTGGTATCCAGGCATTGCTTAAGGAATAGTTTATAAGGTTGAGGACGTCGCCGGGTGATATCTGGAATAAAATTTTAATCATAGGAACTGTTATACCGTCAGGACCAGGAGCCGAAGAGGGTAAGTTTCTAATTACGCTTGACATTTCGGACAATGTCACTTTTTCGTAGTCAGTCTTTATAGAGGACTTTTGCCAGTTGATTGTCAAAGTCGACGAAAATCTGTTAGCTAGACCTCTTCCGATTGTCTCCAACGAATTAGTCATTTCTTCCGTCGATAACCTGTCATAATCAGAGTTAGCTAGAGACGGCAGAATTTTGCGCGATCTCATATATCGGAATAACGCTTTCTTATTTCTAGGTTTGGAAAGAAAGTCGAAATGTTTTTTGTCATAGTCTTCTTTAGCTTTAGCCACGGTGCGCTTAAATGTAGCAGCAATAAACTTGTAATCTGCCCAATTTTTGGGGGGGACTGATTATGAATTAGCTGCTTCCAAGCTGCTTGTCGTCGTCTATGATCACGAGAGCACTCAGAATTCCACCACTGGCTACAAGGCTTTCTCGTATCAGACTCAATAGAAAATTCTGCTTTTTTGAACGTTCTTTTAATTACCGCACTTAATTTCATGGCTTTATTTTCATCGTTGTCTTCAGTGGGAGTAGTCAAAGCAAACTTCTAGGTCATTTTTAAATTTGGAATAATTGATAAAGGTTCGAGCTTGGGAGCAAGATGGAATAATGGGGCAAGAAATTTCAAACAGTACTGGTAAATGGTCACTGTTGGTGGCGCAGTCTAGAGTAGTCCAAGATACGCTAGAAATACCCGAGCTTATAAAACTCAAATCTAAGGCAGAGCGGGATCGGTCTCGGATAAATGTGGGAGTTCTAGCGTTGAGGCATGATAAATTATGGTCTATAGACCAGTCCCCACAAGCGTTGTCCACATTGATCAGTCCTAAAACCCCAACTAGTGTGGTGAGAATTAAAATCTCCAACCATAATTTTTTCTGTGCACCACGAATTAACAGCCATGTCTAAACATCGCGTGTCTTGTACACCCAGAGGAAAGTAAAGATTTACTAGAGAGAGGGAGAGCATCCAGGCAAGGTGATGTCTAAGGCGAAAATTTCACATTCGGGGATGTACGTTTGTACGAAGTTTTTGATCTTTGAACTAATTTTATTATTGACAAAGAACGCTAACCTCCACCTTTGGATGGGCGATCCAGGCGAAAAGACCGGAAATTAGGTAGGTAAAACGAATTATGTGCTGACAGCCACGTTTCTTGCAGTGCAAATAATGTCTGGATTGAATTTACAAGATAAATACAATAAATCTGTACTAGCTGACATGAATAGATCGGCAGTTCCAATGAAGAATTTGATAGAACCTATCATTTTGACAGAATTGTTTCGGCAACTACCTTATCTAAAATGCTTGTCTTTAAGAAATCGCTCTTCGATAGGTTCTCCTTCTGGTATTTTTGTTTTTTGAATGTTTTGAAGAGCCAGTGTTTTTGGAGACAGGTGATCGAGTGCGCTTTAGGGATTTGATGTCCATGTCCATATCTTCAGAATCCTGACCATCCTCTAGTATGTCTTCACTTATCCTCTGGTTGTCTGTACAAGAGGGCCCCTGCAGCCTGTACTTCTGAAGGAGATGACTCTGCGTCCTGCTTCACTTGGTGGGAGAGTTACGTTCGTTCTTGGGAAGTATCCTTAATCTCTTTGTGGCCCATATATTTGCGTCAACTGAGTGGCTACAATATGAGATAAGGAGTCACAAAGGGTGGTGGCCAGGCGATCTATAGCTTTCTCCATCGCTTTTTCAATCATGTCTGCAATGGACACTGAAAGAGAAGCTTCTAAAGTTGCATTATGTCGGGCTGCAACACCAGCATATATCCCTGGGTTCTTGCCTGAATTTCAGCGATGGCGCCTTTTCGTGAACAGCGTCTGCGATCAACAATTTCCAGAATTTGAGTCTCCCGCGCTTTGGCTGAGCAATTAGCGTTATCTGCGCAGTGCTGCTCATGACAAAGACAACACTTTTCTTCAGTACAATTGCATTCATTTGCAGTATGTGCCTCACCACATTTTCGGCATCCTGGGAGCTGGACCTACATCCTTTTAAAGTGTGTCCATAGCGCCAACATTTCTGACACTGGGAGGGGACGAGGTGACAGCTGTTCGACTCTGAATGTTAAAGGGCCACGCCTTGATTTCAGTGGGGCGAATCGACCCGGCAAATGTGACCAATTACAGACTCAGTAGGGATCTTTGTCTGTTCTACAAACTCGTGAGCATCTATAACTGCAATTGCACCTGCCTCAGAGAACATCTCTAGGACCTCAGCCTGGAGTCATGTTAATGTCTACGCCCTCGGACAATACCCTCTGACGCATGCTAGGTGAGGAGGAATGAAGGCGCTCACCGGATTGGTAGCAAACATCGAGCATTTAAGTAAGTCTTTGACACAGAGCTGGTCAGGAGAAAAGCAGACAATGCCTCCCTTGCCAAACTGCCGGACCTGTGATGGTGTGATAGTGAGTTGTCGCTGCTTTGAGTTCCGACTGGATCAACTTAGGGTTTTTCATCTTAATGACTCCGTCGTTGCTTGGGACTAGGGCCACAGGAACGGAAGCGACGCCATTGCGTAGGAACTGGTCCACTGGTAGCTCCTGCGGTGAAGAGAAGCAGACCAGAGATAAGTCCTGGTCCAGGCGAAGAAAGCGGCATCTGTCTGGATTGACTAGCCAGAAGGGTACTAGCTAATCAATGCTAAGGCTTTAGATACGCCTATCCAAGAAGAAATTCAGTAGTGGCTACTCAGATTTCAGCCAAACCCCCCAAGTAAGCAAGCGAGCAAGTGGCCGATGAGCGTAGCTTCTTCTCAAATCCTGCGGGAATTCGTCGTCATTTCAGACAGAAAATCAGACTGTGGCACTCATCTGCGGAGTTTACGGAGACTGGGAGACTTACCTACTTCCAACGAAAGGACGGACCACCATCCGAGTTTTCTTCGGGCTCACCGGCAGCCGCTGTTTGTTCTGTCTGCCTCGTATCGGCTCTCGGCTTCGCGCTACATGTTTGAGAACAGTTGGTGCATTCAGGCGGGCAATTCGGGCAGCACTTTACTCCAGCTGACATCGTATTCTGTGGAACAAAATATATGCGATGCTTTTTTCACCTGCCTCGGCGACACTCCTACTGGTCACTGGCGGCCGCGGCTCGGTGCCGACGAATTAGTGAAAGCGTTTTGCTTATCGCTTCTGCAGGAAGAAACCACGGACGATGACACCAGCTTGATTTCGTTACAATGGCAGATCTTCGTGATTCGCACGGAAGTGAGGTATCCGTGACGTGCAGGGTCGGGGTGCTCAAAAGCGCACGGTCGTTCGATAATGTAGGAAAACACGTGAGAACCATCAGCTCAACCAGACACACAGATCCCGAGCTTCTTGCACCGTCTGTCTCCAGGCCGCCGCAGAGCAAAAGCCAACAATTAGCGAAATATGCAGCAACAACTTTCCCAGCAGGTTTTCTTTCTTTTTTTTGGGAGCCCCCCCCCTCTTTTTTTTCGTCCACAGAATGCTGTCTTTGCTCATCGTGCTTATGCTGCCCCCAGTTCCAGTGAAAGTG